>DWNR01002269.1:0-13349 GCA_018250455.1 Polygonus leo | reverse complement strand
TAAATTGCTTCACGGAGGATTATGAGGGTGGCGGTGGTGCCTCCCCGGTCGAACTACATGAGTTCTACCACCTATAATGGTCTGTAGAAAGCAAATACTAATGTAGGAGAAAACTAGCTGGCCAATTCCATATTCCTGTAAAATGTTTATAATAAGAAATCGAACAATAATCGCACATATTCTTGTTTGTTTAATATTATTGAGTTTTACTTTGTTATCTACCTAATACATATAATGTTGATGGCAAATTAATGATAAAAATTAAATTACTTACAGAGTGCAATCATAACACTTTATTTTATTAATAATACTTCTTAATCAAAATTATGTTTTCCCTTTTTCATTGTATTAAGATAGCAACCGTGTATGTAGTCAGTCTACTTAATGGTAAGTGGTCACTGCTACATGGACATTAGTAATCATCCTCAAGTACGATTGAACTATACCTGAGTTGAACCACAGATGCGTTGCCACACCTTAAGGAATGATTTAAATTAAACTTCTTGTAACTATGACTATTCAAACTACGTCAGGTGTTTCAGTGGTCAGTTACTACATAGTTTACCCTAGATCTAGTTTGAAAAGTGTTCGGAGTTCATGTTTGCGGCAGGTAAACGGAAATCAGCGTCGTAAACTTCTTAATACAAGGATTGTTTAAGTGAATAATGTGAGTTTGAGTTGGTTTAATTTTATAGTTTACTAGATTTGCAAGCGGTATTTTTGCATGAGTTTTATCTTCTACTTCGAAATTTTTGTACTCCAATAGGTAAATACTTACGATAATTAAATATTTATAATATTTTATAATTCACAATTTGCCTGGACCTTATTTGAATTAGCGTACACACAAATTAATATTCGAGCAGAAGCTAGTACATTAAAGATTTTATCAAATAGTATTGCGGGCAATATAGTAGATATATTAACGCTTATAAAATGAAGATACGAACGGTGAGTATGACTTGGGGGACAAAAGAGGAAAAGAAATAGCAATTTAATTTCGTTGGAGGAGATAAGGATAGAATTCCTCATTAGACTTGTTCGCGCCCCAGGTTAGGCTTGGCACACATTTAAACTGTAAACTAGTAAATAGAGGTTTATCTACTGTATTTACTATCGATTGATTGATAGACTATAGAGGAACTCCTAAATCAACACTATGGTTTCTACACACACACACACACACACACACACACATATCTTCACGCCAAATCCGTAACGGTCTACCCGTTACGGATTTGGCGTGAAGATATGTGTATCAAAGAGTATCGAGTGCCAAATGGCACGGTTCTGGCATACTTGCCTAGCTTCTTCCACTTTTATAACTCTCCTCATACAAACACGCCGAATACAAACATGTCGTATGGATTCTACAAATCGATATTATCGATTTTATCGGTAGTTCAGTAACTAATAATGTTATATAACTATCGATTTAGTTATTAGGATAACATCGATACTGATACTATCTCAATACCTGAATCGATAATTGGTACTATATCCAATACTATTGGATCTATTTTAATAAGAACGATATCAAATAATCGATATTCGATTCTGCAACAACACTGACATGTTAATACATGCTGTGATTACAATGTAGTAATAATAGGACTTACAACTCTCACCAAGCTCTTGCATATGCATGTCCAAAAAACTTTGTATGCTTTGAATATGTTTCTCCACGTTCAAACTTGTTCAAGCAACGTTTGTAAAGTAAGCTGTTGAGTTCCGTAACACCCATTAAGAATAACACGAAACATTAAGCGAGTTACAACAGTTCAATATTTGATTTTCGTCGGTGTTCCTTGCCAATAAGTTATCAAGTTAATTAATGCATACATTTATGTATAAAAGCCGTATTTGCTAAGGGAGATTATAGTTTCTTGTATGTACTTAGTATCTACTCTAACTTTATAAATAGGAAAATTGTATTTGTTTGTTTGTATTGAATAAACTCAAAAACTACTAAACCAATTCCCAAAATTCTTTGACCGATAGAATGCTACATTATCAGCAAGTACCATAGGCTATACATTACTTAAAAATTTAGAGATCGTTTCGAAAATTACAATAATGTAAACGATCTTTTGGAATTACCTTAAAAATAAGGGCCTTGTTCGCAGCGTGGAACGATGATTACTTGTGTAACTTACAGTTACAGACAGTTAGTCTATTTTACAACAGCTTGTCTATTGTATAAAATAATGATATTTTATACATGTCTATATATGTCTATTGTATAAAATATCATTATTTTATACAATAGTCTAGCTTTTGCCCGCGACTTCGTCCACGTGGTTATGAAGATTTGTCCTAAAAAAATCTCCATGCAAAATTTAAAACTCCTAGCACTTATAGTTTCTGAGATTTCGTGATGAATGACCTTTCGCTTTTATATATATAGATATGTATAACTGGCACTTAAAATGTAAAGCTAAAAAAGGGACTGCATTGCACCAAAATGCACTTAGGAATAGTCAGTATGAAGTTAGAGACAAAATAGAGAAAGAGATTTATTTTCGTTAGGGGTAAGATAAGAATAGATTCATCACGTAAGTGTCTAAACAAAGTCGCGGCACAGACGGTTCAGAATTTTATTTTATTCTATTATATATTATATCATTGGGTGTGATAATGAACTTTACTTACACACAATGCGTCTGTACTCTGTGTATACGTTTAATCTATATATATAAAAATAAATACCTATTTTCCTTGGCCCTGGCATCACGGAACGGTGAACGGCTCGACGGATTTCGCTAGTTGTTTTTTTGTCGTTTCTGTTATTGCCAGAACATGGAACAGAAAAACTTTAAAAAGATGCGCGGAAAATTAGAAAATTCAAGAAAACTTAACAATCATATTAACTTTTCTATCGTAACCATAGCAACGTAACTTTATACTAATAATATTTATAGTTAAGATAGGACAACACCTGTCGGGTCAGCTAGTAATAAATAAATTGTTAAAATCAGGATCAGGCACGACCAACAGCAGAGGTTTCTCGACGTTCGGCTACTCTGGCGCCACCATCGTCAGACCGTCGCCACCAGCGCCCGCCACCAACACATCTGAGATCACCATCGAGCTGCTGAGGCAGGTCACACCTCACCCGGAGAAGCCGCGTAAGTAAATCAAACTTTATCAGATGAGACAATAGACCGATACCGCAGGTCTTATCTGTCTATTGCAGGAGTCGGCAACCTGCGGCTCGCAAGCCACATGCGGCTCTATGGATGTGAAGCTGTGGCTCTTTAGTTCCTTTACTCCTAAATAAGGTCAATAAATTTAGATACGGGGCCCATCTAGGGCATGCTACGCCACTGACGGATTATTTATTTTATTTTCTACGTAGGTGGAAAAAAATGATATGGCTCTTTAAAAACTTCGAAATTTTGTAAACTTTTATTTTTGACTCTTCCGACTAAAAACGTTGCCGAGCCCTGGTCTATTGTCTTTATCAGATAAAACAATAGACTGAAAAGACCTGCATACTATTCCCTGGAAGCTGTACTGTGGCTGCCGTCCATACTTTTATAAGTTGTAGGTTACTTACTTTTAGGTTATTTATTTATATATCTAATATATAATATTCTCTTGTCGTGATTTTTGTTACCAAACTCCTCCGAAATGGCACGACCTATTCATATGAAATGTTGTGCGCATATCTTATAGGTTTGAGAATCGGTTAACATCTATTTTTCATACCCGTTAATGTCAAAAGTGGTCCATCCCTATTTTTTACTTTTTGGGCAATTTGTTTTCAGCATTGAAAATTACGTACACCCCTAAATTCTCACCCTTCTACCATCAACCCCTATTTTTAATCGCGATTTTTATTTAATATGGTAGAACAAAATTCAGATAAATATTTAGGGTCAGATAGTTAATTATAAAATTTATTACACACCAACATACATTTTAATACATAGAATATTATTGATAACTAGCGACTGTTTTTATGTACATAGTCGTAGTATTCGACTGAAACTTTGACGTGCGTTGAACAATGATTAAAAGATGTAGCGCACTAACCAAGAGGCTGCGTCATGCCGACAGTTCGATTTCAGCCTTTTTGGTGTATCGAGCCAACCTTATACTGTGACCGATATTTTAGCCGCCGAATTGTTGTAGCAATTTATTCAAATGATGATTCATGATACAAACGAAATATTACAGAAACATTACGACCGTGATAATTTTGTAAATAACAAATCAATGATGATAATTTTAATTACAGAAAAGAAACTGCCCGAGCGTCGGCCCATCAGCACAGAGACCACCCGGTCAGCGCCCGACGTCATCATAGTCTCCAAACCGATTCGCTGAGGATGACCTTTGGGGCCCCCGCCGTGGGCCCCAACGCCCCCCGACTCGTGGGGGTACGAGTACCCGCGGGAACCTCGAACGTGTCCCGAAGGTTCCTACCAGCCGCACGTCTGCCACTTGGAGTCCTTATCCAAGAGTGTGTCCTTTGAAGACTGTGACGGGTACTATAGCAAATACTTTGACGAAGGTCCAAAACTAATCTATGACTACTGTTTGAAAAGTGATTTTGATTATAAGAAATCGAAGACGTTACCAAGGAATCTGGGTTCCTCAGTAGATTATAAGGCTAAAGTGTATCCTAATAGGAGTGTGTGTTTTTATGACATAGACGCGCCGTGTGAGCATAGAGGGCAGAAGACTTTTGTGGTGAAAGCTGATATAGAACCCCCTAGATAACGAAGAGATTTGCCGTTTGATTTTTAGATTGTGATGTTAGTATTACGCTTTGGGAAGTGTGCTAAGATACCTAATATACCCTAGGTTAAGTTAAAATTTACTACTCCTATGTCGAAGTGATTCAATTGGTTTATAAAACATTATTTCAAAGGAACTTCTTCTCCTCAAGGGTAACTGCAGTCAACCTCAGATACGATCCAATCGTACTTGGGAATGAAGGTACGAAGGCAACTCATCTGTAATTCAAGGAATTAAAGATGATTGCTAATGTCCATGGCCGGCATTGACCTCTTATGTTAGTGAACTGCACGCCCATTTGCTACGTTTGTACTATAAAAACAATCCAAAAACGAACGAAACAGCTTCTTATACATATACTTAGAGGTGGAATTATTTATTAAGGGAACAATGCCCAAGCAATGTTTTTCTAAATCTAATAGATTCGATATATAAAGAGAAATAAATAAGTGAAGCTATCCGATAACATGCAAAAATACTTTCAATGGAATTGTAATTCTTATTCTATTTTGGAATCGATTAAAAATGTAAAATTACTGTTTATTCGCTATTATGATTACAGAAAACTATATAAATTTTAAAGGTATTAGGTGTCTTAGCTACACTTAACATAGGTAAGAATGCTGGCAGATTTGCTCAGAACTAAATTCTAAATGTTTGTACTCTGCACACTGAAATTATCGCTATGAAATTTCGGAGTTCGATATCAACATTTGCATTTTGAGGTTATGTGCAACGTACAAACTAAATACTTGTTTTTAATAAAAAAGGAATTTCTCAATTATATAAGTTTTTCCACTTATATAATTGAGAAATTTCCCAATAAAAAATTCTTCATCTTCGTTCTTCTCTTTTGTTCATGAATCACTACATAATTTCTTGTTTCGTAACACAGTGAAAAAATCGCATGCTTCCATCTATATCATATTTTGTACTCCGACGAAAACTTGAGATGGCGTGCTGTTTCCTATTCCTGTCTTTTGATTTAAACGGACTACTTGGGATTTTGTCTTCTGTTCTTATGATTTGAACAAAATTAATTGGGATTGTGGGTTTAATTTTTGGTGTTAGTAATAAATTTAAAACGAAGACATAACCTGTTCTTAGTGTTCTTGATTACAAAAAATAAGTTACTCTGTTTAGAAATACTATTTTGAGACAGGTTTGTCAGTAATAAACTTTAAATACGTACAAATACGGTTGAAATACGTATAATATTCCCTATACATATTTGGTATTCCCGATGCGCTATGACATGGCGTTCTTCAAAAAAGGCGCGAAAAGAGCTCTCCTCCAACGCCGAACGCCAACGGCTATGCATTGGCGGTCCCTCTGGTGCTGCAAATGTCCATAGGCGACGGTGACTTACCATCAGGTAGCCCGTCTGCCTCATTGCTAGGTTTAGATATAAAAAAAATAATAGACGTGTTATTTGTAACACGCAAATGATTTTGAAGACAATAAAATAATTCAGAGCTAATCTGCCACCATAATTACCTAATAACGGTTGTTTTCTTAATTTGTAATAATTAAATAAAATTTAAAATTTTCTAAAAGATTGTAGTTACTTAGATTTGTTTTATTAACGAATATCATTTGTGGAAGAAATTTGTGACGATTTTAGTAAAATTAGAGATGTAAGCGAAATTTTTAATTAAAATAACATTTTTACAATTTGTAATTTAATGTAATTTTTCAATAAATTGAAAGTTTTCTACGTCTTCCATGAAATTGTTTCTGTAAAAAATATTTCTAAGTAATACTGTAAATTGTAACATGTGTTTTACTTGTAATAATTAAAATACAAAGTTGTGTAAATCAGTTCTTTGTATTCGCTATTTCTGGTTCATTCGGTTGTAATTTGGGACCAGAATATTATAATTATGAGTATGTACCTATCTACCTATTATTCTATTAAATATTATGTTCAATAGAAATGCAATTACAGTGCAAACTTATTGTATTACAAAAACTGTTTTTCCTAACTAATATTATGAATGCAAATATGAGTTTCATACGCTTTTACGCCTTAAGTCATAAAATGAATTGAGTCATCATGAAATGATATTTAGAAATAGTCAATGGCACAAAAAAGGACATTGAGTCCCTTTAAAATCATTGCTTTTTAAAGAACATAGAAGCAACAATGAAAACTGCAGTCTACCATGGTCTTTAGCTACTTGCTCAGGTGGAGGAAATAGTATATACTTCGAGGGAAGAATTACTGCCATCCTCAAAATCCTTCGTGCAATGGTTAAAACCATTAATGAAATTTAAGTTTTCAAGAAGTGGTTTGGTACGTGGTGAATTTAAGTTTTTATTAGTGGCCCACAAGATATTAGTCTCCAGATGTAGTCAAACAAGTTCGATTGTTGATTAAAAATAATAAATCAACTTCTTCAGTCAAAGTACCCTACACATTTAAATTCAAAAATCTTTAATCATCAGTTTTGAGCGACTTGATATTACTTACAGAACAATGGTTCTATAGGTTATTGTTGCTATTTAATTATTATATTTAAAGTAAAAAAAACCGTGCCATTTGGCACACGACACTCTCTGCCTACTCCGTGAGGGATTTGGCGTGAAGATGTGTCTGTGTATTTAAAGTATTTCAAGTTCAAATCTGTACATATTTTGTCTGTATAGTACGGTCTAAAAGATACAGCCCAGAAACAGTCAGACTGTCAAACAGGCAACATAATACAGGCTTACAACGTTTAGTCAGACCTTTTGACACCTCTTGGTCACGAAACCCTTAAAAAAGAATAAATATCGTACTATGAAATATGTGTGTGTGCGTTCAAACTAATATCTTCACGGAATTTGCCAAAAACCCGCTTATCGTGAGTACCCGTTCCATAATAAAATTAAAAAATATTTTGTTGTTCATAGCAGTACTATCTGTTATAATAAGAGCCTGCCTTTATAATCGTTTAAGAACATGATACAGCCCTTAACAAAATGTTAATTAGGAGGCAGTTTAAATAGATTTATGCTTCAGGAACAAAAATTCCGCCCCTTTGAAGATCGCAAGTAACATAAGAACTTGGTTAACTTTTCTGTTAATTTCTGTAAAATTCATTTGCATATGGAGTTGAGGTATGGAAGTTAAATAATGTATTCTATTGAAGTCTTATTTTATCTGGTTTTCTTTTGACTAACAAAACGTGACTTCAAATATATTGTAGGGGCGTGTGCGTAATAAAACATCTGATCGATTCATCTTTAATTATTTATTTACTTCCTAAACGTATTATACAAGTTGCTTATCTTACAACTAGACAAACCTATTTTGACAATGTTAGTATTTAAATTTTAGCTTTTATATGGGCATAGACCTAAAATAAACGTTTCATTCAAAGCATAAAGAGTGGACTAGCAAACGAGAAATTGAAATAATTTGGAATTATTTAGTTCATGTAACGCCTCGTTCGATTAATTCGAAAAAATCCAACGTACATTAATATGAACAATTTAGAACTACTTTTCCCTGGGTTGTAACTATGTTCCCCTTATAACTCAAATTTGCTAAGAAAATTTTGTATTGTAGACTTACAATTTTGCATGAGTAATAAAAAATCCTAAAATAAGTTACACTGTTTGAAGCTACTGATTCATTCATAACTAAAAAGTACCAAGAAGACCTAGATTTGCTATTTTGCAAATCAAATAAAAGTCCCAAGATTAGACATACATTTTTTAGTTTGTTTGAAAAATTTTGTGTGTGTTTGAAGTGCGACAATGTAACAACATGGCTTATTTTATTAGAACGTTTTACTCTGATTTAAAGACGTGGGACAAAAACGGCTTAAACAATATTCGATCATGGCTGATCATTGGCTGAACCGTTTTCGATGAAATTTTCAGGAAATCTACAGATTGGCCAGAAATCTTGCATGTCATCCTGTGAATGCAATCAAATCAACAAACTTTTTTTTGCATAAATGACGTAGGTATCTGTTGTCGATCTGCTATTACCTTGCGTCCAGCGAAGCGGGCCGAGTTTGCTAGTAATTTATTACAAAGGCAATAAAATATCTATTTCTGAAATATCATTGTTTGTTGATTTTATTGGAAATGTTTTTATTGGATATGGATGGTAAACATGGCCTAATGAATTATTCTACGAAATTATTAAGTGAATTTATAAAAATAAGAACAGCGTGAGGGGTCTATGGACCCTCGGTCGGAACGCCTTCCTTTCACTTTATGGTAGACGTTTGCTGCAAAAGGATAAAGGATATATGTAAAAACAAAAAGAACAAAGCGCTACATGGAATAAATAAATGAAAAAAAAAACAGGAAGTGTCGAGAAAAAGTCTTGTTACGCTTTTTTCGATCTCGCTCTCATCCCGCTCAGCGCGTGTACCGCGCGATAAAGACCTTCGCTTCAAAAATCAAAGTTGGAATTATTGGAACTAAATTTCCTTGAATTTTGGAAAATAATACTTAATTTGACAATTTTATATACCTACTAGCTGCGCACGTTGCTACGCCATCAACTAAAATCAACTGTCGAAAATTGGTCGTACCAACTCAGAAACCTTCCTGGGCTCATGCACAATAACTTTGCTAAAGATCATTACACGACCAAATGCATAGTTTACGATTCTATAAAGGACATACACACAAACAATCATTTTTATATATTAAGATAGGCCGTTATTGCTCCCACGAACTTACTTACATTGGCGATTTATTGTTTGTTATTATCTATCGTTAAATTACGAAACTTTAACGATGATAAAATGTGATTTTTATAAATTAATACTAATTTGACGTTTTTGTTGATGTAAATAGTGTGCAGATTAGAGTAAGTAATTTATATGTTTATTGTTAAATTTGTAATTAATAAACATGATAAGAAACTTTTTACTTTTTGTTTCATTGTTTTACAGCCCAAGTATACGTGATCACCACTCGTACACCATATGACCAACCTCCGTGAAGATACTGAATGAAATAAATAAATAATACCTTATACACTCATAGCCCCACACTAGGATTCACTGTGTCGTGGGTGCCATAAACACACAAAATACGTATGCACAAACACCCAGACCTAGAACAGAAACCCAAATTCATCGTTCAGATTTCTGTCTGGCCGGGAATCGAACCCGGGACCCTCTGTGCGCAGACCGGTATGATGACCGTTGCGCCACGCGGGTCGTCCTTCCTTTCCATTCCTTCCAGTTTCCCTCCAGTTGAATTTTTAGGGCAACTGCAGTACTATCTTTTATCGAATAAAGATTGCAAACGAGCTTGCAGTCCAACTGATGGTAAGTGGTCACTGCCGCCCATGGACATTAGTAATTATTCCCTAGTATGATTTAATCGTACCTGAAATTGACCACTTATGCGTTGCTACCCCTGAGGACTAAGATGTTCGCCTCGTTCGTAAGTATAGTTCTCGAGTGAAGACTCGATTACTACCCAATTACCTAATACTCTACCAGGTGTACTACTCGCGTAGTTTGACCGGGGAGGTACTACCGTCTCCCTCATAATCCTTCGTGAATCGGTTTGGAGAGGCGTGATTGCTGGCTATACTTATATATAGCCAGCAACCACGCCTATACGATTTAATCATATTTGAATCTGTGATCAAATTCAGATATGATTAAATCGTACTTGGGGATGATTATAGATATCCATGGGCAGCAATGACCAATTGCCATCTGTAGACTGCATGCTCGTTTGCTACCTTGTTTTGATAAAAAAGTGTCCCCAAAACGTTATCGCGATAAACTCTCCGCTTGCTTCGCACACCAATAAATACTGCTTAATAAATTACATAAAATTTTAATACATAAATATAAATATACCGACAAGTTCTTAATTATATTGTAAATGTAATTAACATACTTATTTGTGCAATAAATGATTTCATTTCATTTATTATTCCTTGTTTAATATCTACTACGTCCAGAAATTTACCAATTTCATACTTATTACATGTTTAGATGAAGTATCCAGAAATACCTCCACAATCATGATAAACATGGCTCCTAATACCTATTAATACTCTGAAAGCTCTTAAATAGGCTTAGTTTCCAATATGAAAGGATCTTTCATCTTTTGCGCGAAGAGTCAGGTTCTATAAAGGGATATTACGTTGGCAAGAAGTAATGATGTTATATAAATAATTTTGTAACTTTCGTAGTAAATCTATACAATTAAATAAAATTTGAGTGTTTGTTTGTAATATAAAAATAAACGCTTTTTATGTGTACACGGTACATACACCAAAATTACATTTTGTCTACAATTGTTGTCTGTCTGAACAAACAGTTCCAGCTAGTCTTTGGAACGGCTGGATCGATTTTGACGGGACCTTTACTGGCAGAGATCTGATGTAAAAAGGAATAACTTAGGCTACATTTATCTTAAAATTTATAATACACTACGCGGAAGAAATCGCGAGCATAGCTAGTCTAATATATAAAATTTTCTTGTGACAGTTTTAGTTACCATAATCCTCCAAAGCGGCTTGATGACCGATTTTGATGAAATGTGTGTCTAAAATGTGATTTTCCAACGTTAATTATAATCAAAATAATGAAATCACGTTTACATATTTTCCTAATCACACATATTGTAAAATAAACATAATCGATTTTATCGATTTATCGATCGATTTTAAAAATCAGTTTGTTGATAACACGAAAACTAGTTTTGAGCTATTTAATCTTGACGGATAGCCATCTTAGTTTAAAACTTTATAACGAGCCTTTAAAACTCAGTCAAAAGATATATAGCTTGTTGTAGTTCCTCGGTGGGTAAGGTTCGCTGAACTTTGTTGTAAAACATCTCACCGACACAAGAACTTCACTTCTTCACTAAATTTCTTCGCGAACTACCTGCCTGTTCATGTGTGTAACTTCTGAAGTATTCTGCAGCTATGCTGCCAATTCTGCAGTCAATTTTTAACCCGACTTCGACTGACGACTGAGACATGATACTTCAACTTCGATCGCAATTTAATGAGTAGAATAAACAGTAGAAGCTTGATATTTTTACAGAATGTGTATATACTACGGCCGCTATAACAACAAATATTAAAAAACTAATAACTAATGGGGTCGTCATATATTATAAAGAACTAAAGAGAATATTTTTATCTTTAACACAAGAACCGTATGTACCATAATTTATTTAGTAAACAATTGATTGTTTTCCAGAACGTGATCATTTGTAAATGAGCTGTTAACGATTTTCAAATTAAATTAAATAAAAAGAATTTCTTAAATGTAAAATGCCCTCAGCCGATCAAATAGGTAACGATGGGATCACGTATAGTAGGCAAATTTCTGCTATTCCTTATAGATTTTTAAGTAAAATAGTTAAATTTACAACATGACATTATATCACAGCCGCTACACAGAGTCATAAACTCTACGCAGCGGTTACACAGCATGTAACCTGTCTCATACGCTTATTAATTACTCTGTATAACTGGATAATGATTTTGGGAATTATATTTTGGTCGTGCGTACTCTTTGTTGTAAATACAAACATACGAAGAATAGGTTTGTTTACCTTAAGCGCCGTATTTGGACTTTGATATTTTAAATATATGAAAAATAATCAAATCAAATCATTTATTTGTACACTTTTGCATAATTTATGATGCATAATGAAGACAATATAAGTGTACAAAATTATTGAAAACAAATGCCTATTCTATAATTAACTGTATTTTAACTTAATAAAAACCTAGCTTAAATGTAGGTTATTGTAGAGACATTATATCACAGCCGCTACACAGTGGCTCTATACAGAGTCATAAACTCTACGCAGCGGTTACACAGCATGTACCCTGCCTCATAGGGAACCACTTAGCTTATTAATTACACTGTAAAACTGAATAATTATTTTGGGAACTAAATTTTAATTGTGCGTACTCTTTGTTGTAAATATAAACATACGAGGAAAAATTTGTATTTGGAGTTTGCTATTTTAATTATATGAAAAATAATCAAATCAAATCAAATCATTTATTTGTAGAAATATGGGTAACATGATTCATGATGTTATAAAAAAGATTAATGAAGACAATGAAAGATGAAAGTAAAAAAATATTTAAAATAGATGCTTATTCTATAATTAACCATATTTGAACTTTAACAAACAAACACAAATCATAAAAAACCTAGCTTTACATTATTGTAGAGACATTATGTTACGGTCGCTGTGTAGAGTCGTAAACTCTACGCAGTGGCTACACACTGTGTAGCCTGTCTCAAAAGCAGCCGTTCAGCTTATTAATCACACTGTAAAACTGTGAAGCGACTGAAACTGTATTATAAATACCATTCAATACAGATCGGTCGTGCGTAAGGTATAGTACCTTTGAGTCTGGGGCAGGCAGAAATCTTATAATTGTTATTCGCGTTGTTTCTATGTATCCATAACATCCTCGATACAGGGAAAACCAGTAACATGCTGTAGTGCTATCATCAATACTATTGATAGAAAGCTGAAGAGTTTTTTTTTTCTTTTTTTTATTGTGTAAAGGTAGCCAACGAGCATGCAGTCCACCTGATGGTAAGTGGCCACTGCCGCCCATGGACACCAGTAATCATCCTCAAGTACGATTG
>DWNR01002268.1:0-13350 GCA_018250455.1 Polygonus leo | reverse complement strand
ACGGATTTTGATGCAGTTTTTTAATAGATAGAGTGATTCAAGAGGAAGGTTTATATGTATAATACATGCATAACATAATAAAATAATACTGATAATATTTTATATGGCAGAACAACGTTTGCCGGGTCAGCTAGTGTATAATATAATGCTTTAATAAAAGGATAATGTGCCATGTACACTATCCAACTGCAACCGCTCAGCAGCCCGCGGGCGGCACGACGCGACGCTCGCCGACCGCCACCGCCCGTGATTTGCGCGTTACTCTATGTTTGCGAGCGATCGATTTGCATCCGTCACGCTCGCGCCAGCGCAAATTTCAGGGCGGGGCCGGACGGAATGGTGCGAACCGTCGAATTGTTGCTTCGATACCAGCTACTTTGTCTTTACAAGGAAGTGGTAGGATTGTTTGGAAAATTTAAAACTAAAGGCTTGTAATGACGCATATTACCTTTTATACACATTATGTTGACTTTTTTTATTATACAGTCGACCTGATGGTACATGGTAAGTGCCGCCCATGGACATGATTAATCATTCCCAAGTTCGATTTAATCATATCTCAGGTTGGCCACAGATGTGTTACTATCCCTGAGGACTAAGATGTTCGCCTCGTTTATAAACCCAAGCGCAAGAATTGCGGTGAATATGAGGCTGGTGGTGATATCTAGCCGGTCGAACTACACTAGTACCACACTAGTACTATCATAAAGTTGTAGGTATCAAGTATAAGCGATTTTCGAAAATGTTTTTGTTATAGGAAGTGAACACTGCGATTTGCAACTGCCAATCTTTATTCAGCTAATTTTTCACGATGCTGATGGATGTTGGCACTATTAACGTAAGAATTGTAACATTACACTAAATCTATTTATTTATAGGCCTATTTTTGAATTTGCCTCATTTGTATGTGCCAGACATTGATCAGCTCAATTTTAATTTCTTTCCCAATTAAAAACAATACCAAAATATACTCAGAACGAAGAGCAGAATATACTTAATTAACAATTTTAAATCTATGACAACTTTGTCGTTGAAAGAAACGAACAAATATAAGATAAACGTTCTGAAAACTCCCACTCAATCCAGCGCAAATTTCAGGGTACAGGCAGAATGAAATGGTGTGAACGGACAAATTGATGCCCTGCATCCAATGATATCTGCTTTGAAATGGGAATTGAACCACGATTGCACAGACGTAAATTATGTTGAAAGCGCTGATGTTGTGAACGATGAATCCTAAAATTTACGTTTACAGTAATGATAAAACGAAATTTCATGAGATTCAAATTAGGATTCAAAATGAAATTTTATATAATTTAAATTCTGATTCAGATCTTTTTTTTTCCAAGAACAAACCACATGAAAAAGGTGAAGTAATTAGGAAAAAAGTTAGGACAATATTATTAATTAAAATTATAAAATACAAGTATGTTTTGTATATTTTAGTCGATTCCAAAGTTAATGAACAAATTAATATTTTTTTTAATTAAACGTTATGTACGTATTGTGATACGAGTATACCTACTACATACGTATACAACCGCACATATCTTACAAATCTAATTATGAATTAACATACATCATCAAAATCAATTGATTGATTTTGATTTTGAATCATAATTAAACTATGAGTTGCCTATACAAATCTACACATGTGTACCACGATGAATACGCCATAAATATTTATCACTTTGAGTGTACAGTAATGGACTGAATTTTTGATATAGTAAGTAACATAATAAGTTAATAAAACTGTCTGAACATACTGATAATAAATATACACTATAAATAGCATAAAGTTCGACAACCTCCTAAGAATAGAATAGAAGTTATTTTCATGAACTAATATGGCAAAACAATTTAATTCTGTCTGTATTGCCAATAGTGTTGAAAGCTTTTCAATTTCAGTGTATTTTGTATTGGTCCATTATTCCGAAAGGATTTTGTGACGAACAAATATTAGTTATATTCGTTCAGTAAATATTTCGGTTACAAATATGCGATACCTATTCAATATATTTTTCAAATACTACCTACGAGAATTGTTAAAAAATTCAGACTTTTTTTCGACTTGTTTGTTTGACCGAGATATTAATACTGGAACAATAGATAATGGAATATAAAATGGGATAGACGCGTGGCACGAGGGTATATAGTTATACTCATATGAGATATAAGATTTTCGAGAAATAAAAGTGCAAAGATCTTTCAAGCCAAACATCACTTGTCGCTCAAGATCGAAATCAAAAATCCGACGCATTACGAAAACAGCGTAAATTGAGAACGTGAATACAAAAACGAAAAATGTGATTTAGCGCAAGCTAACAAGCAGCTCTTTGCTATGCAAAAAGACAATAGACCTTTACAAGAACCGGACAAAATTTCAAGGTTTGTCCTGGATATCTGAACACACATCTCGATGGGGCATCGCGGTCGAAGAGCGTAGATCATTATTCCGGCCGCCATACAAATGTCCGGCCACGCGAACATGTGTACCGCCGCTATTGTGCCGCGAGGTTTGAATGGCCCCTTATTATGCACCCATTTACACCCGAGAAACGATCTCGTGGACCCAAAGCAACTGGAAACGATGCGGTCTAATTATAGTTGGGTAATATTCGGTATAATATTTTTAACGCGAAAGATAAGCACAGATACCTTAAAGGATAAAAACAAACATTTTTTGGGTGAAAGTAAATGGTCGCACAGCACAAAAAACTAATTGTAGCTCTAAGTGTTAAGTTTTTGAATTTTTCCCTGAGAAACTTTTAGTATGCATGGTTTCCAAGTAATTGTAAGACATCCATAGAAAAAAATCCTAATTTTTGTTTTTCTTAATCTACGGTCTTCAATTTTTTTTATTATTATTTTTTTTATTATAAAATATCGCAAAGACTTTTAAGAACTTACCGCCCTTTACTTTGACGCCTCCAAAAACTAATATATATGATATCCATTCTGAATCCTCTACCCAATAAAATGGCCTTTCCAGCATTATACATCATTGTGTAGCTACGAATACAGCAGCTTCGGGCGATACACATCGCGACGCGGCGACGAACGTGTCGATGTCACTCGCTAACTTCGCCATACCACGCTATGTACATATGCTTTAAATATAAGTATATGTTCACCAATAGATGTGTTGCCTCTCTGTGTTGATTTTAATTCTATATCTTCGAATTTAGTTTCTAAAATCGCTGAATACTCTTTTTTCTTTCGTCTACAAAACTTATCGATAAGCCAGACTATCCACCTGATGGAACGCAATTCCTGTCGCGTAGTAGTAGACATTTGAAATATCGGCGATCAAGTAATATTACAATAATTTTGAAGAATCCATATCTTCAGCACTTCCATAATGTTCAGAAGGATATTTATATAACAATTTTCAAGAGCGCGGAAAAAAATGTATGAAAACGAAACTCGTTCGTCGTAATATAGATGGCGTAATATAGATAACATGTCTCTTGGATAATTGGTGCGATGAAGAAAAGGTGACGTACGACTTAATTCGCAGAGCAAAACGTACCTTGCCATAATTAAAAAGCCCCTATCCATAATAACGTCCTTTCCAGCAGTGTAGATCTCGGTGTAGCTACGAATACAGCAGCTTCGGGCGATACACATCGCGACGCGGCGACGAACGTGTCGCTGTCACTCGCTAACGTCGCCATACCGTGCTATGTATATGCTTTAAATATAGGTAAATGTTTACCACAAGTGTATGGATTTCACTCGTATGTATTGGATATTCTGAAAGTTTAGGCAGTAAAGTTTCTAAAAGTTCTTATCGCGCCCTGCATGTAGCATAGTAGGTATTGCATTAATTTCATTTATACGAGTATATATTAAAATGAATCCCTATTTTTCTTGGTCATGGCATCACGCGTGAACGGATGGATTTCGCTTATTCTTTTTTGTTATTGCCAGAACATTGTTCTTATTAAAGAAAAACCTAAGAGTTTGCGGGGAAAATTAAGAAAATCAAGAAAACTCAACGATCCTTTTGTATTGTAACCACAACAACATAACTTTTTTACTAAAACTATTTTTATTAAGACAGGACAACGCCTGTCAGGTCAGCTAGTTATTATATTAATTTAATATTTATTTTGTTCTGGCCTAAGTTTGTGCTGAGGACTAAGACGTTCGCCTCACGTATAAGTATAGCCGGCAACCACACCTGTCCAAAAACGAAACTCAGAAGATTCTTCATAGAGGTGTATGAGGGCGGCGATCGACCTACACAAGCTCTACCTATTATCAAATATGTCCAAAAAAAATTGTGTCCACCATTCAAACGCTGATGCTATTCTAAGATATTATACCTACTTCGAAATTGATAGAAGCTCTTCAGAATTTAACAAAGTTTGTAAAGCTAGCATCGTATGATGTCGGGTCGTATACTACTAGTCCATTTTATTCAAAGTGTGCAACATTATCAGACAAGCAAAGCTCAATTGCGATACAGATCTACTGGCTCGGTGCGCGCCTGTTATGGACTTTGTATTTGATACTGCCTTTGTAAACAAATGTTACATCTGTATGTTATATTTGAATATTTTCTGTATGTTATTTTATATTCTTGAGGATTCAGTACACCTGTGTTCTGTTTGCCTGAAGCCGTGTTACCGTCAGATCTACTTTCGTCGCGTGGGCATTGTTTATTGGCAACTTGCGTTTTGGATAGAAAGAAACGATTAAACATTTATTTCGTTATATAAAATATGTAAAATGTTAAAAATATAAAGTATATAAAAGGCAAACGATGTGGTTGTCGGTCATAATGCTCACAATTACACATAAACTATTTCACCTCAATATTGGACTGTAAGAGCTACGTTTCCATATCATCACCTCTTATCTATACAAATAAATATATAATATAATATCTTTATTAACCAAAAAAGTGTTGTACAAAATCACAAGTATTACAATATTACTAACGGTTCCAAGTTTGTATATGCATCTGTTGATATACATTTTAAGAATAATATAAATAAAATTGGAGTGTCTGTTTGTAATATAAAAATAACTGCTTTTTACTAAATGCCTATGTATGTATAAATTGTACATATACCAATATAACTTTTTACGCGAGCAGACCCGCGGGCACAGCTAGTTCCTAGAATATAAATGTAGCAACGACGATAAGCTTGTTGTCCTAATGTAGGACTAAGTTGTGCACATGCCGAATATGATTGGTCGTGATCACTAAGATGTTCGCCTTGTGTAAATATGTCGGTATCAATGGCTCTCTAGAACTGATACAAAAATGGCATTTTCGGATCAAATGCATTGACGAAAGCCGGAGTGACGCTGTCGGTACTGGTCGGTATCTGGCTGACGCGCGTCCATTGTCTCGCCAATTACTACACGAATACCTCGTTTTGTGTTTAAAACTCACATATCATAGGACACTTATTTGGAAATCTTATTAACAGCCTCATAATACTCTGTAAAGCAATTCTTGCGTTTCGGTTTGCAGAGGCATGGTTGCCGACTATACTTATACACCAGGCGAACATTTTAGTCTTCAGGGGTAGCAGGGATCTGTGATCAAACTTAGGTATGATTTAATCGTACTTGCGAATGATTACTGATGTCCATGGTCGCCAGGGACCATTTGTCATCAGGTGGACTGCATGCTCGTTTGCTACCTTTCTACGCCTCTATAATTACAATCAATCCCAGAAGAATAGGTTGTGTGTTAGAGCGTATCCAAATTGAATTCTTCGACTATTGCAACCAAAAATGTAACTAACTAATCTAGGGACTAACAGGCTTATTGCTGTATGCATTTGGACTGTTGCATAGTCTAAGCCTGGGATTAACACCTCGGGTAAATACTACCTATTAAAGAAATTTCACATAAGCTCGTTTTCTTGATAAGTGAATAATGTAAAATATTTCATTATACGGAACCCTTCGTATATGAGTCTAGCTCGCACTTGGTTAATTTATTATTTACGAGCTATTCCTTGCGACTTTGCCCGCGCATATGCCCCCTTATTAGTGCCCACTTTCGTACTTTACTCTTATCTTTAATATAATAAAATTGGAATCTCGGAAAATCCTTTCTTATAGGTTGCCTACGTCATACAAAGTATACACCCACCAAGTTTCAGGTCTCTACATCAGCGATTTAGGCTATGCGTTGATCCGTCAGTCAGTCATTCAGGACAAAGCATTTTATATCATCAGCGTACATCCAACCATCTTTACATACTGGCAAAAGCCAATGAATTAACAAGCTTTACTGGCCCGGTAGGACTTGGGATCAAACGCGGACATACACCGCGAATATTCTTATGTGTAACTAACAGACTAAACGAGCATAACATCGACCTGTTGAAAAAGCTTAATAGTATGCATCTGATACTAAGTAACCATTTCCACTAGAAATAATCTGCGATATTCAAAGGGGCTGTTATTCCCTAATAGTCCCTATAAGTTTGTAGTAATTAATAGCAATGTAAATATTTGAATCATTAGGTCATTCCATAACGAATTAGAATTACATTTTTCTATTAAAAGAAATGTCTGTTTTACTCGTACATATAAAAGTAACCGCTTTTTACTATTCATAACATGTACATGGTACATATACCTAAATAACATTTTTTACCATTTTTGTCTGTTTGTCTGTCTGTTTGTTCCGGCTTATCTCTGGAACGGCTTCACCGACTTTGACGGAACTCTCCCTGGCAGATACCTGATGTAATAAGGAGTAACTTAGGCTACTTTTATTTTATAATTACATTAGATAACATAACAAATTCTACGCGGACGAAGTCACGGGCACAGCAAGTCTGCGAAAATTCAAAGGGACTGTAATTCCCTAATAGTCCCTATAAGTTAGTAGTTAATAGCAATGTAAATATTTGAATCATTGGGTCATTCCATCACGATCTTTCGAAACGACCGGCGAGAAGACAATGAGGTGTCGTAATTTACGTTAATAACATTATAACAAGACTACCTCTATTTTGGTACCATATTCAGCGCGCAGAATGGGAGCAATTGGGCGCGTGGGCAATGGTGGTTAAGTCTCGAACATTTTTTTTTAAGTTTTTGTGTATTAATGTAGCAAACGAGTACGACTAATAAGTGGCCACTGCTCATAAGTTTTATTTATTTTATAGTTTCAAACGGACATGTATTTGCCCGATGGTAACTGCCGGCGCTCTGTAATCGTTCACAGTTAGGATTGAATTCCTACTTCAACGTCAGAGATGTTTAACTTCCCTGAGGATTAAAAAGCCTCTTTATATATTGTGACCGATCTTTCCAACCGAAATAAAAATGCTATTAAACAACTGCTGCAAGGCGGAAAAGTGGGTGTCAGTAGATCGCTCCCAATGTATGATAAACCTCAAGTAGGATTTCAATCCTAAATTCTACCAGATGGCATAACCATTTGCCACTTCCATACCTACTGTATATTTTTTTCATTTTACTGCATTTCTATAGGGTATCCATTGGAGGCAAACTCGGGTCAAGCGGTCTATACCTACTATTAAAAAGTGGGGCGATTGTGTTTCCAGCTTAACATTCAGCATTGAATTTTTCGTTGTTTTCATTATAATAACACAATAAACAATTTTGACAAATATTTACTACGACGAATTTTACGAAGCGTACAGGATAATTTTTACCCCGAAACATTTAAGGTTAATGCGGAAATTTCGTCGCCAACGGCCCGAGTCACCCAGTTCTGTTCATATTTATTTTCATAACCATAAAAATCAGTCACGCGTACATTTTTCGGCTGCGGGACGCCAGTCGACTGTGAAACCCTTTATCCTACGGAAACTGTCACGGGATGTAAAATATTTAGCGGTTAATTGATATTTAATAATTTTCATTCAAAGGCGTCAATATTAACGAATTAGAGTGACCACTTACAATCAGGTAGACTGCAAGCTCGTTTGCTACCTTTATGCAATAAAAAAGATGATGTTACCTCCGATGACTGAGATGGTCGCCACTTGTTTATATGTGACGGACAATCACACTTTATCGAACGAAATGCAAATTGATAGTAAACAACTGCTGCGCGGTTAAAAGAAGTGTCGCGATGGCACCGTTTCAATGTTTCAATCTTTTAAAACGCTGAAGACGGCGCGAACATTTTACAATAAACATTTTTTTTTATATTATAATAAACAATGTAGAAAAGGGTATTTTACGAGGCGTGCTAAGTATATTTTATTCTGAAACATTTAAGGTTAATGCGGAAATTTCGTCGCCAACGGCCCGAGTCACCCAGTTCTGTTCATATTTATTTTCATGACCATAAAAATCAGCCACGCGTTCATTTTTTGGCTGCGGAACGCCAGTCGACTGTGAATCCCTTTGTCCTGAGGGAACGGTTACGGGATGAAAATATTTTTCAGGTATTTTAAATAATTTAAAGGCGTCAACATTTACGAATTAGAGTGAACACCTTCAATCAGGTGGACTGTAAGCTCGTTTG
Organism: Polygonus leo; assembly: GCA_018250455.1. Classification (NCBI taxonomy): domain Eukaryota; kingdom Metazoa; phylum Arthropoda; class Insecta; order Lepidoptera; family Hesperiidae; genus Polygonus; species Polygonus leo. The sequence goes on along the minus strand of DWNR01002268.1, from coordinate 4,868 downwards.
CTACCAATATACAATAAAAAAATGTTGTCATCCCCCATGACTGAGATAGTCGCCACTTGTTTAAATGTGACCCGCAATCACGCTTCATCGAATGTAACGAAAATGATAATTAATGATAACAGCTGCACGGTTGAAATAGGTAGGCGGTGGCGTTTCAAGGTTTTAATCCTATAAGACGCTGAAGATGGCATGACCATTTTACAATAAACATTTTTTTTATATTATAATAATAAACAATATAGAAAAGGGTACTATACGAGGCGTGCTGGGTATATTTTATTCTGAAACATTTAAGGTTAACGCGGAAATTTCGTCGCCAACGAGTCACCCAGTTCTGTTCATATTTATTTTCATAACCATAAAAATCAGCTATGCGTTCATTTTTCGGCTGCGGGACGCCAGTCGACTGTGTGAATCCTTTTGTCCTGGGGGAACGGTTAAGGTGTGTAAAATATTTAGCGGGTATTTTTAATGACTGAAAGGATTTCAACATTTACGAATAAAACACAATAATCTGATGATGGTACGTAACGTCCACTAATATAATCCTATCACGAATACAATGTATAGGCCATCGACTTCGTAATACGTAAATTCACAGATTTGAAATCTGCAAATGACCACTTACGCACTTTGCCTCACGCCACACGGAAGTTCCTTTGCGCACGCGCACAATGGCCGGTGAGATGAAAGCGCGCTTAATATGCGTGACGTCACGCTAATGGCCGTCCTGTGACCATTGTTGTTGTCTAGGCGATGTTGGCGGTAAGTTGGGCCAAATGTTAGGTCCAATGTTTGGGCCAATACTTAGTTTTTTATCGTATAAAAGTAGGACACGAGCATGCAGTCCACCTGGTGGTAAGTGGTCACTGCCGCCCATAGATATCAGTAATCTTCCCTAAGTACAATTAAATCATACTTAAGTTGGATCACAGATGCGTTGCTACCCCTGAGGACTAAGATGTTACGTGTATAATTGTAGCCGGCAACCACGTCTCTCCAAACCGAAACACGATAAATTGCTTCACGGAGGATTATGAGGGTGGCGGTGGTACCTCCCCGATTGAACTACATGAGTTCTACCACCTGGCAAACTTAACTGCATCACAATTATAAATATTATTCAAATTTCATCAGAGAACACAAATATTATCAGTATTGTATTATATTGCAATATTGCATAAAAATCCATGTTACAATTTTGTATAATTGGAATAATTGGAATTTGTATAATTGGAATTGTGTTGTAATAGTTGGAAATAATAAAATCTGAAGATCTTGAAAACTTAGTCTTCAAGGTTCTAGTAACGAGAAGATTCAAAAAATATAAATCTTATAGCAAAAAAACGTAGTATTGTGTGTTTATTTCCAAAGATTAAATAAAACAAGCACTTAAACTATAGTCTGCGCTATAAAGTCACAGTCAATAGAGCAGAATGTTTCCCTGGTCCCCGTAAGAGGCCGCCACTGCGTGTCGCGAGCGATACCAACACAATAACTCAGCGCTACTCGAGTACACTGGGATAAGGAGCGACGCATACTAACAGTCTCCATTGTAAATTAATCAGGATTTGATGCTGACATTATATGACTACTACATTCATAAACTGTTGATGGATTTCGTCGAAAAAGTTTAATAATAATTAAATATAATATTAAATTAAGAGAACGCTTAGACATAGTGAAACTCTCGATTGAACATAGCGTTCACTTATCATGTACTGATTTAGATAAAAACATATTTAAGCTTGACAGCTTGGTTATCTTATGTCAATAAGAATACTCCACATCTTATACACACAAATAAAGAAGCTTAAATAATATAAAGACAGTAAAGAACATAGTAGCTTGAAGCATTGCATTTCTATAGACTACAAACAAATCCTTAACGCACTTAAAATCCTTTAGTCGGCACCATAAAGTCACAGTCAATAGAGCAGAATGTTTCTCTGGTCCACGTAAGGGGCCGCCACTGCGTGGAGCGAGCGATACCAACACAATAACTCAGCGCCGCTACTTGAGTACACTGGGATAAGGAGCGACGCATACTGGTTTTGCCTTTAGTAAATACTATGATTAGAATCGCTATATAGCTAATATATTAATAAAATTTTCATATTTTGGTTTATTACTAAATAATTTTGACTTAATCTTGGTTACAGTATGGAGAAGCTAATTCGCTTGTATCGTGAAGTAAAATCAGACGACTCCTTTACACCGTTCATCAGATGGAAGTAGGTAGAATTTATACATATTTCTATACAAGAAAAGTAGGATAGGCATGGCTTGTCTGAGCAGTATAGGAGGCAAGTAGGATAGGCACGGCTTAGAAGGATAGCTCGATAGCGTACATACTTAATTTCTTCTACATACTTAATTTCGTGTACGAGAATATTTTATAGCAAAGAACATTTAACAACTTATGAACATGGAAATATATTTTAGTGCTACGAAGATCCAAAATCAAATAGTTGTCTGAAGAATTTCATTACTAAAAATATAAATAAATCCTTAAAGCACTTAAATCCCATAGTCTGCCCTATAATGTCACAGTCAATAGAGCACGCTGTTTCTCCGTAAGAGGCCGCCACTGCGTGTCGCGAGCGATACCAACACAATAACTCAGCGCTGCTACTCGAGTACACTGGGATAAGGAGCGACGCATACTAACGGTCTCCATAGTAAATTAATCAGGAATTGATGCTTAACTAACCAAAACCAAATTAACGAAACGATTGATAATAAACTATTGATGGATTTCGTGAGGAAAGTTACATATTAATAAAACTTAATATTAAATCAGAAAACGTTTAGACACAGTAGACACTTTCGATTTAATGGAGCATTGAATTATATTGTATTCTGCTGGCGATTTATATTACTAAACTTTACTGCTTCGTCATTTTATGCCAATAAGGATACATAATATTTTATACGCACATGAAAAGAATTTCTAATTCTATTAAGATAGAAATTCAAAAAGCGGCTCGAAGCATTGCATTTCTATAGATTACAAACAAATCCTTAAAGCACTTAAATCCACTTTTCCACAATTACTCGAGTACATTAGGATAAGAAGCGATGAATAATGACTGTGTCTATAGTACATTTTACTACTGATGATAACTGTCATTATAATGACTAATACGAGAATAAACGATTGATGATTCAGGATTGTATTACTGTTTAATTAGCAGTTTTATCTTAATCTCAGTTTTATGGAGCAGATAATTTGTTTTATTTGCTTTAGATTATAAGATTTCGTTGTTTTAGATAATTGAATGAAATCTAAGAACAAATTAGAACGTTCAACAGATAAAAATCATAATTGGCTTTAGCCCCAGGCATAACTGGATTAATAGGAGAGCTCTGTTTGCACCTTTCCTTAAAGACTATTTGTCTATAAGTGTTTATAGAATATTATGAGAGGAACAACATAAACACAATGTAAAGAAGAAAGGACCACGTAAGCCAACAAAACCAACTTAAATCAGTTTTTCTACAGTTTTCATAATTACTTCGAAAGATACTTGGAAACATCTTGTTATTGTTAATTATTTTTTGGACTCCAAGCGATGTGAATATGGGAAGTCCAAAATAGAATTTATAAATAAAATCCTTACGAGGCATTGAAACCATTGCTTAAATAAGCATTATTTACTTTATTATTACTCTGTCCACTGTGCGTTGAACTTTACAACATCAGCTTAACTGCCCACACGAGGTCGAGATAGCGCACATTGTACCTGCAGTCGGACTACAATAAACAGGAACGTTGGAATCTGCTTAGAGCAGATTTGTTTCATTGTATTTTAAAAGACTTCGCAGGAATATGACGTTTTGAGACCACATTTAAACTTATGTCGTCTTAGTATTCCTTACAGACATTTTATTTTATTTTTGACTGATATTTGTTGAATTTTTGTTATTTTTATTTACGCAACTATATTATTAGTCTTTATTTTTATTAACAGACTTTAAATCCGGCTAAGTGTGAATCGGACTTCAAAAACTGTGAAGTAACGGATCAAAGTAACGGATAATCGGAATAATTTTTTCTCCATAATCTAAAACGGATATAATATTAGTCATATATACGAAGCCAGGAGGCCTGGTTGTGGCATGTAAAAAGTTAAACAATAATGTCAATAATATTTTATAGAATTGAAATATTAAATGGTAATAGTAAAAGTAGAAATAGAAACCAGGTGATGAAATACATGTAGGTCGACCGGGAAAGTACCGCCACTATCCTCATAATCCTCCGTGAAGCAATTTATTGCGTTTCGGTTTGGAGAGGCGTGGTTGCCGGCTATACTTAAACGCAAGACGAACATCTTAGTCCTAAAGGGTAGTAAAGCTTTCTATTTTATACTATAGAAATAGTAAACGGCAGTCGACATGATACATATGGGTACTCGTGTGTACATGTGAGTACATATGGGTACATCTCAGTACATGTATGAACGTCTCAGATATGACTTAACCTTAACCTACTTTTGGCCAACTATATTTTTCATTATTTACTTCCCTTCACGCTCTTGTATAAATAAGAATTACCGGGAACTATATTTTAAAATACTGTTGGGTGGTGGTTATTACCAACTCTTGTATAGCAGTGGTATCGCTTGTACCATATACAGGTTACCACTTGGCTTGGTTATTAGCAAGATGTTTCTTCTTTTCTTCTCTGTTTCAACTCTTGTGGTAAAAAACTTAAGAATACAGGATTATTCTTATGTGTTTTGGAACTTCTTACTCCTACCACCACTTACAGTTATTTTTATATGGAAACTAGCTGTGCCCGCGGCTCCGCCCGCTACCCCTCCATGTAGGGGTTGAATTTTTATGGCCTAAAACCTTCTCAA
>DWNR01002267.1:0-13351 GCA_018250455.1 Polygonus leo | reverse complement strand
GTCCATGGGCGGCAATGGCCACTTACCATCAGGTGGACTGCATGCTCGTTTGCTACCTTTACACAATAAAAAAAAGAACAGTAAAGTAAAATAATTGTAAGAAAATATGATTTTTGAAGACAAAGGTTATTTGTTTTATGTTTGTTTTAAAAAAAACTGCATTTAATTTTATACTTAACTTGCATTTTTGTCAAATATTAATTAAACATTTCAGCGGAAGTATAACTACAGTTGCGGTATTTTCATATATAGAGCTCCAAAATACGGTAAAATTTTAAACATGGTATTGGCAACCCTACCTATATAGTGAGATGAGTTTTATATAATCACAACTTATTTTAGCCTGAGGTTTTACCCGCTCTAAAAATATAGTGAAGCAATTATTGTGTTTCGGTTTGGAAAGGCGTGGTTGCCAGCTACACTTATACACGAGGCGAACGTCTTAGTCCTCAGGGGTTGCAACACATTTGTGATCAAACTTAGGTATGATTTGATTGTACTTGGGGATGATTACTGATGGCCATGGGCAGCAGTGACCACAGGTGGACTGCATGCTCGTTTGCTACCTTTATACGATAAAATAATATATACTCGATAACGTTACTGTACATATATATAAAATAATTCTACGAATATAATATTTATGTTCTATTCGAGATAATAATCCATATATTCATATATTTTCTTGTGTATAGAATTAGATACAAATAACTTAATGAATGTGTATGTATTATGTTAGAGCCTCAGTCACGAAGACTAAATAACTAAGCCGATTGTTTTGAGATTACCATTGATGCCTGTTTTTATGTGTAACATAAGCTGTTTTAATCAATATTACATATCATACAAAGAAAAAGAAGGTTATTTCAATTTAATATATCAGAACCAAATGAACAAATAACTAAGATCTACCATATCACTTAGCAACAAAAATAATCGAAACTATTAAAACATACAACAGATACATTGAACTAAGTACAACAATAATTGAAATGAAAATAGAAGGTAAATACAATAGCTGAAGTTTTTGTCGTCATTGATTTCTTTGCATTTTTTATCGTAGAGTCAATCAGTTTGATCAAAAAACTCATTTAATTCGTTCTTTAAAGATTGGATAACAGCTAAGTACGTTATATAAAACGTATTTATTGTATGTTTCTTGTTTGTCCGTGTAATATTTTGGGTATAAATATGTTTTATTGGGTATATTTTGGGTATAAAGAGTATATTATTATATAGATATTTGGAACTAAACAGATTCCAGAATTATTTATAACTGATGCTAAATTATGAAGAAAAAAGCAATATTTTTTATTATATTACATAAGTTAACAACATAATAATTACAAAGTAATAGGTCAAACAAATTACAGTTACTACTAAAGTCACTATTCTTAAAACATCTTTACCTTGCTGTAGGCAAGATAGTCCTTTATTCCAGTATCTACTTCCGGAAAGGCTTGTCACCTAAGTATTTGTTTTATGCGTAATTGTTGAATCATCGTGTCTTTAAGTACGACGGCTAGTCAACAAAGGTATAATTTGACTTCAATGTTATTGTGTTAATAATTCTATGAACAAAAAAACCTAATAATACCTGTAGATATACTTAACTGAAAAGTATATGATCCATAATTTTTCTGTACCTGTGGACCCCTGTGATCGGCCGAACACATTTAGATGTTTTTGGGAAACCCTGGTTGAACCCGACGTTACAGGCGGGTTTCAGAAAATGTAATATCCAAAACCAATATCATTAAATTGAGATTAATTACCTTGCAATATGGGAAAGCTATGGATTAATAAAAATGAAGCTGTTGTTTATTTTTTATGACTAACCTGGGCCCGACCCCCTTAGTCATGTATACCTGTTAAATAAATACACTAGTACACCTACAAAATATATCGAAGTAAATTATCTAAAATGCAGTAGATGACAGAATTATAAAATACAAATATACAATGGCGAACACAACGAGTATAGCACAAATATTAGTCATAAGTGCAATTCACAAAAGTGTACGTGGGCACAGAATAACATCACAGGGCGATTATCTGTATACATACAACCAGTTACATGTGTTGCAAATGCGGGCATTTAATAACACCTTTATATTATGACTACAACAAAACACTTTGTATTGTTGAACAGATTGACACCCGTAACAATTTATGTTGGTATACAATCTACTATTTGTGAATACAAGAATACCACTAAATGTTCGATTATCGCTTAAAAATGACCGATCGAAATTGTACCGCAAAATGTTTGTGATATCTTATTTCAATTTATAAGCTCTAACAATGGCCGCCTTCAATAAATAATATTCAGTGTAGCAAACGAGCATGCAACACACTTGATGGTAAGTGGTCGCTACCGCCCATGAACATCGGTAATCATCCTCAACTACGATAAAATCATATTTAAGTCTGATCACAGACGAATTGCTATCCCTGTGGACTAAGATGTTTGCTTCGCATGTTCGCATAGCCGGGAACCGTGCCTCTCCAACTCGTAACACAATAAGTGCTTCACGGAAGATTATGAGGGTGGCGGTGGAACCTCCCAGATCGAATTACATGTGTTCTACCACCTAGTGTTTCTAATATTCGTGACCAATAGTTGCAGTGGCCAGACTCATAGCTACACCCAATGGCTAGCTACCCCCAAGATTTTTTGGCTTATGCGTGTGGCCGGCAACCACGACTGTAAGCTCTTAATCAGATTTTTATGAAGAATTAATGCAGGGCGGCGATCGAACTATATACATAAGTTCCACCAACATTTAAATACAGTAAATAAAATGTCTCGTTTTTTTACTATGTAGCAGTGTAGCTGCTTAAAAGATAGTTAGACAGTTTATATGAAAACTGTCTAACTATCTTTCATTTTTGCTATCGTTGGATATTATTTTCTGATATGTAACTTTATTTTTAGTATTGGTGCTATAGCAATTAAAGCACACATTGTAAATTTTCAAAATTCTACTTATCACAGTTCAAGTAATACAGGCCTTTAACAGACGATGAACGAATGGAGTCTTAGTACTAAGGTCCCATTGACGCTCTTTGAATACACAATCTTAAAAATTTGACGGCCTTAAATGGGTTTTGCATATTAATAAAGTTGTTACATATTACTTCATACCTATATCTATTGTTTGAATTCTTCTGCTATCTCTATGATAAAACATAACTACTGTGCAGATAGCCATGCACCTACTTATTCGGTGTTGTTGAAATCGTTGGTGACATGCCATAATATTCTAAGAAGTATGCAACTGTTTTAGAGTTCTGATATGCATTTCTAAGGACGGCATACACGTGTAAGAGTTAACAAATTGCTTCCTCGTGTATTTACGGTCATAATAAAATAAAATACTATTTTTTTTGTATAAAAAAAACCACTTAAATAACAATTGAAGACGTAACGTTAATTGATTAATAACCTCTTTCTTGCAATCATCGCATTAAGTTAATAAATGTTTGTTTGGCAATTAATTAATTAAAAACATCGAAGTATTTTTATACCCTTGTTATTATAATGGTGTGAGGTAATGTTGCATAATCGCACCAATGACCTAACCGAGGCCCACGTGGCAAAACCATAACATATGGTATTACAATTAGCGTAATGAATATCAATTGTTTCTCCAACAGTCCTTTGAATGGTAATGGTTTTTTAGTAATTATTTCTCTACACGTGTTTTTAAGATCTAATACGCAGGTACCTTCGTAGCAGGTACGACAGAAGTTTCGCTGCGCCACTGCTAACCCGTGGACTTAATTTGCTGCTTGCGAAGAATAATTAGATCACTTTGTAGTCTTTTAATTAACTGTATATTTTTAAAGCTATATTATTCATGGAATGAAATATTGTAATGGACTCCTATAGATATTTTAAACGCGTAAGCACGAATGACACGAAATGGTCGTCCTTCAGTAAAGAATAATTTATATCATAATGGCGGAGTAACAAAGTGCTTCATGTTACGAAATAATAACCCATGAGAGTAATAGTGGACCAATTGGTTAGAAAATTGGGCCGCTTGACGTTACATTAACTAATATTTCTGTCTAAAATTGGACAGTGCTTCGTATAGTCGTTATAAAACTTTTGTTTTATGCTGAATGTTAACTAGAGTTTGTTACCCATGATTTTTTTATGTTATTTGATGAACTATCCTAAAAGTATGGAAAAGCCTAGTGAAATTAAATTATTTTGTTACCACTGAATTAACCAGTTTATGAAGACGGAATTTCAATGCAGAATCTCCGCTCTAGCAGACAAAAGTAAAATTGTATTAGGTGAAAGAAGAATATCTATAAGTATTTTGGATGATGTTATCTGTTTATTTAGACATTTTAATGAAAAAAGACATCTTAATTAAAAATTAATTATATTTGTTTTCCTTAAAATGTGAAGTTGATTTATGCTCTTGATAAACGATGGATGATGTTATTATTATGGGGATTACGTAATTGATTTTTTGCATAATCTTGTTTGTACATTACACGCGCCGTTCCTGTGCCCGTGTAGCTTCATCAAGTAATAACAGCTATTTATTACAATTTATTTGCGACACAAGAACGTGAGTCGTTTTAGGAATGCCGCTTATAGCTGCAGAGAAACAAAGAATAACATTTAACAGAATAACGACTGAGGGAACTAAAAACAACTTGCATACGTTTATGCAACACAAAATAAGTACTCAACTCTTTATGTACATACGATGTGCTTATTTCAAATCGATAATTTGATAAATTCTATCTGCATTACAAATGGAGTATGAAATATGGCATAGGCATTTAGTATAATGAACATTTATCTACCCATACGTTAATATAAGAATATGCCGCTAACAAGAAAACAAAAAGTGTTTTCTGCAAACAACCTGCTTCTCTTTGTAATAGTTAATTTTCATAAATATTCATGCAGAGTCTGTCAACCTTGCCTATGGTTAAACTGGGTGTATCCCTAGTATGACTATCCCTTTTATACGACCTTTATTTGTATAGAATTTAAATGAACAGTACAGTAATTTAAATAAAAATAGTTCGGTTAGAGCACATTTACGTTTATTTTCGGGAAGCCGGTCGCATGTCGCGCTGTCTCCTTATCTGCCGTCAACAGATCGCCTATTCATCCGTACATGCAATAGCAATAAATAATTGCCCTAGTAATTAGTTTCAATTACGAAGCGATTGTCAAAACATTAAAATAGAATGTATCGCGTGCGAACCAGCACTTTTCCGCAGGAAAATGTAGAAAATGTTTTTTTTACTGTGGACACAGCAGCCCTTTGTCCACCGTAATCACGTTTATCACGTGTATCTGAGCACATTGTGTTGCCTTTCAGATATAATGATCTCCGATGTACTGATTGCTTGCCAATCATCTCGATCTACACGTGCAAATGTATAAGACGTAATATACGTATGTCCATGTCTTCCGTAGCACCGACTTTTTAATCCACGTGTTTTTTAGATCCTCTGCTGAACACTGGTCATTGATTCCCTGTGTCATAGATGCACAAAGACATACCTATACAAAGATATGCACCCGGTCCGAAAGGAAAATTCTAAACCCCTTATTTGCTTATCTGCTTGGAGACGATTCAACGGCGATATAAAACTTTATTGTTTCCTCATCCTGCATCGTATGATATCACGGATTTCGATTTTTAAAAAAGGGCGTAAAGTAGAAGCTAGAACGTCATTCAAAGTTAAAATCTACATTTTGTAGGCATTAGCTTTGATTTTCTATAGAATCTTTCGCAAAGTGAAACTAGTTGTAGTTAAACTGTATTTCTTTCAGAGATTCTTAATAAAATATACTCGTTAAAATGATTTTGCACCCCACTATAAATCTCATGCCATCAGTTATATTTTCGTATAATAAATAATACAATTTTCATGCCTTTTTTCCCTTACTCCCGTTTTATTTAATGATTTTTTATTTTTTTAAGTATCAAATAATAAATATTACGTTATTCTTTAGATTTATAAAGTAAAAACGTACTTAACGTTTTTATTACCTTATTATAATTTATTTTACGAGACAAAGATATAGTGTAAAATTACATGAAGTAGCAAACCCATGACAGTGTAATACGTTGCGAGTTGATTACCGTACAGTGTACAGGTGAACAATAAGCAGAAGTGATCAGAGGACGGTGGCCGTGGCGCGCATGTTGAAGGTCGCCCAGCGCTTCCTGCGTGCGTGACGAGCATGCGCCGTACACCACCATCCATTAATATGCCGCTAATAAATGACAATCTGCGTTACACTGATACACAGAAAATCAAAATGACTCAGTGCTCGGTACACCACGAAGTTGTCCTTTGAAAATTTCAACCGCCACGAGCTGAAATCCTTACGGTACTTTCGAGGTTACCCGGTCACATCTTGTGTCAGTCGCGGATTTGGGGTTACGTATTATTGTTCGATTGTACGGTCTGTGTCGTGCCTACATAATTTTCTATCTCGATCTTTTGCTGCATATTTTCTCGGTTATTTGATGGAATAACGAGAAGAGTCCTTTTAAGACAAATCAAGATGATCTAAATTGTCAAATCTTACACACTCCACCGTTTTATCTTTAAATTCTTGGAACGCTGGCTTCTCATTTTGTTATATGCTTCTTACAGTACCTAACAGTTCTCATCTTATTATCTTAACATTCGTGGAAATCCTAAAAAAATATTCCTTTCTCAAAAGATTCCGTGACTAGGGTTAAAGACTTGGTCTGCGGAGTTGTTGACTTGAAATGATGTTGTTTTTCGGTACGTTTATCTCATGAGCTGACAAGGTGTGGAGGCACTGTGATTTGATCTGAACAGATATAGTGACGCACGCTCACCAAATAGTATCACGAGTAACAAGAAAATAACAGTTAGATATTCATATCGCGTTCCACCCACCGCGGCTTGACAACCCCGCTAGCCTGTGACAACATCAGAGAGCAATGAATTGCCAGCGTTTAGAAGTATCATTAAAAATCTTCAATTGTACAAACATATTTAAATTTTTTGTAAAAACCGTTTGGCGAGATATTTATATACGTCGGAATTACAATATTAAGGAGTTCATTGTTCTAAACAACGGCGAAGGAAATTTTACGAGAGATGTCCGCTCGACAGGACATGCATCGAATTTTTATATCGCATTAATCGAGCGGTAGGTAAGGAATGATGAAAACAAAGGACAACGCAGGTTCCTCGCACTTTCTGCTGGGGCCATTGTTCTTCGCTCAGGTATTTGCGGGAGAATGACCCTCTATATAAGGGTACGTTAATCATAACAGTAGTATTGAAAATGACAGGAAATACCTTGACAAATTTGAAAAAGGCAACACGTGACACTAAGGGACAACGACCTGTTAGGTTACAAACAAATGTTTTACAGTTTACAAATTAATCATGAATTCTCCAGTGCAAGTATATTTGAATTTTGATTCCGTGACCTGATCCAATGAAGCACGCACGACATTCGTCTGCAATAGAGCGTATCCTAGTAACGATTTCTGCATTTCAATACTATTCCTCACCTCCATTCTCACTTCCTATTTAAATGAAGTACTGGTTACAAAGGCTACTTTTTATTTATTTGAAAGAAAATTGAGAAACATTTTTTTTTAATATGAGAGTAGTAAAACAATAATGAATTTGTTTAACGGTGTTATAGTGTTACCTCTTAAAATCTATAATTATTGTATTTGTACAGCGGTCTTTTCAGCAGTAACAGAGTTATATAAGACGACATAAATCCAATAAAATATCTGTTTTTTCTAGTCATCTTACAATGACATAAACTTTGATTTTACCTATACCATGAGTCTTAAAATTATTACGGTTTTTCCGTGCCAAAGGTTGTCATTTGGACCAATTAAAAACAACTCGATACATTCCACAAGTTACCTAACCATCACCACGAACCGGTTGTGTCATGTTACACTGATTGTTTTTATCGATATATATAAACTTTTTGCCAACCATTTAATGACTATATTAAATAAAAATAAAATTACCTACTTACTAGGAAAAACCTCCACTGTAAATGAATCCTGTTTCATGGGGATTAAATGTGATCATTAACAATCAGAGATACTAAAATCCTATAAAAACCGCTGTATAATGCTTTGATATTATATTTCGACTTCATACTTTGAAACCGTCGGGTTTTTCTCAATTTTATTCTAGTTAGTGTAAAAGGATTAGTAATTCGTTTTTTCACCAATAATTAGAGCATAACCTTTGATTGGATGATGGCTTAAATGGCTGATTGATTCCATGACACACAAATGGACAATAAAATGCCGGTCAAGTGCACATATACTTATATAAATGTATATATACCCTGTCTATGCCTTTTAAATGATTGCCAATGCTATATATAGCATTATGCAATGCTAACCAGTTTGTAAGCTAAACTTAAGCGACAGACTTTATCTTATAAATTGTTTTGTTAGATTTAAAACAATGTACGAAAAATTTAGCCTATCAAAGTTGCCTTGAATCATTTATAAAAATATTATGGATTACACAAAAGTCTTACAATATACAATATTATTTTGATTACAAAAGTGCTATTAACGTTGATTGAAAAGTGCGAAAGTGTAAACAGGTTAGTAGAACGGGTTGCCTTGACACCGCCGACTGCTTATCAGATTATGTAAGCATTTTCACCAAATCAATAAATATATCTCATAAAAATAGTTTTTCAAACACCTCTTTTTACTGACCTCCAATTACTTTATTTACATTACAATATTTTAATTAGATATTATATAAGCTTTATAATGGAAGGACGAAAATGAATTGATAATAGTATTTACGATCACACGATCATTACGGTGATGAGAAATTAAAATAAATCATAAATGTTAGATTATTTACCCCTTTTTACAAAAGAAAACCTATTTTTTTGTAAGAAACTTCTGTTATTTGGTGCTATTGTGATGCTTATAATAATAATCACTCATTTAAACATAATCTCTACTATATCTTTAGCTTTTCAGATTTTAAAGGTATGCCGCGGATAATAATAAAATTACATAATTTAATATAAATAACTAAGATAAGATACACCTTACTAAGATAATCAAAAAGTAATAACAAATTTACATATAAATCGTACGAGTTGAATGCACAGTTCTTCCCCTTAAGACGTCGATGGTCGGTGCTCTATGGCCTAGAACTTGCGGACTGGTTGAGTTGTGACTCACGTCTTCTCCGAAACCAAACAGACTGCAGTTTCCTCTCGGATCCCAAGACTGAGTCACGGGACATCGACCGAACTGATTTATGTAATAAGATTTAGCATTTCCTAATAGAAAAACTGGTTTGTTTAGATGTGTCTTAGAACGTCAATAAATTTACAAACAATATATGTGGACAATAAGGCGTAAAGTATTCTATATTTCTTTTGGAAAAGTTCAAAGAAATGACATTTAATGGGACTATTATAAAAAAAAAACATTGCTGAGGTAGTTTTCCATTTTTAATTTCTTGGCCATAATGTACTGTAGGTAAAATTTCCAAGTGCATATACTTTAACGTATAATATAATAATAATTATTTATTACCCATAACTAATATACCACTTCCTTATAAAGCTGATGCACATCTAATTAAAATGCATGTAATAGAGAAACGATAAATATTTAAAAACACTGATTCACGAACCATAAGTTGTCGTGGTTTACAAATACAACGAATGACGCAGTCATTGAAAAAGTCTAATGACCAATAAAAACATATGTATTCAATAATGAGTAATGACTCATACCATACGTTCACATTACTGGCACAATTTGCGGAGGTATAGCGATTCGAACAGAGAAGGGGGAATTGGAGATCTTTTTATCTTATCCGCATAGCATACCGGTTATGAATGAATGTAATCACGTGTGTTCTTACTACACTACACTTATATACACACCTACAACAGAAATAAGGTTCTAATATAAAACACATTAAGGCGCCGGTGAGTAAAATTGCGAGAAAAATGACTCAGCTTCGACCCACACCGAGATCATTTCCGATTTCTATTAGCGATTATTGATGTATCTCTATTCACTTAACGGAATTTACACAGAGTTACTCATCGGGTTTAACTGAGTTTTTATTCGCCGTTATTTGTAACATTTGCTACTGTTTCTTATAAAAATAAAAGATAAGTTTTAATTCCGTAAAATTAAGTCTGTTTTTAACAATAGAATCGCTAATAGTTTATCGTAAAAATATATTGAGATGTTTGAGCATTCAAAAGAAGCAGGTTTCTTTTAAAAAAATATGACGGTAAATATTTTCAGTATTTTAGCGTTAAATTTTTTGTAACGATTAGATTTCGAAAGTGAACTTTTACTCCTTACGAAGTCTATGGGGCATGTATGCTTAAATGTCCGTTTAAAAACCACTGAATAATTACAAGCAAATAGACAGACAAACAATTCTAAAACTGTTGTATCAATATTTTGTTTGATATACACGCTTTTTTTAATTACAGGCAGATAGATTATAAAATTCTCATTTCAGTATCTGTAGTTACTATAAATAAGATTAAAGTGTCTGCCTGGGATGTAAAAATAAAACTGTGAATGAGCCTCTTCTGTTAAATGTTCATGGTGATTTCATGATTTTTTTTATAATAAATAAAAATCATTATTGACTTACCATAGCCTTATCCGTGTCTCCGAAGGCCGGTGCTGCACTACTCCTACTCAGGAAGACGAACACCGCTCCTATCGTCCATAATATCCTTAAACTACTCCTTAAATTGATGAACGCCATTCTTAATGATATGCTCTCTCTTGTACTACTAAATAGTCTCATTTGATCTTAAAATACTATATATCAAAATTATTGTCTCCTAAATTGAGCTATACGTCATTATTTTTAGTAAAAAATATCTATAAACCTATCCGGCTACAAATATTTATCTAAAATGAATATTGTTTGGTTTCTCTTCGATATGTTTACTTTAAGGCACGTTGTGTAGGAATCTGAAACAAAATGAGATAATTGGTTAAGCAGATAATTCGCTTCTTACGCTATTATTATATACGTAAAGGTCATACTCCCGAAGACACATCATATCCGCAGTGAGTCACTTTACTTACATATCTTTTACTATGTCGAGTCATATGCTGATAACTTTACTCAACCGGTAACGCACCTGACTTGTTGTGAAAGGTTCCGGTTTTGTATAAAGTAAATGAAAAATAAAAATATACTGTTGTATACAACCCTATAGGTGTGTAAAAAAATAGTTGAAATAAATTATAAGTAAGTACCAAACCGTAACGTGCGGTGGTAACCCTTTTGAATATGGCCAAAAATAAGCACCTTTGTACAAATAAAATTATTTCTTTCATATAATACTTTGCTTTTGCTTTTGCCAGCGAATTCGTCCGCATAGAAGTCGAAAACCTCCTGGGGGTAGAATTTCTAAAAATCCTTTCTTTGTGCTCACTTACATCATGAAAGGAACCCCTGTACCAAATTTCAAGTTTCTAGGTACAGTAGTTTCGGCTGTGCGTTGATATGCCATTCAGTTAATCAGTATTGCCTTTTATATGTAGGTATATAGATGTGTATATCAGAGGAGCAATCAACAGTCAACTTTGAGAGAATTTTCAGGCTTGAGTAGTTTTAATTCTACATTAGGAAATGAAATATAATCCAACAGCTATTTTGTAATAATATAGTATGCTTTCAACTCTCAACATAAATAACGAAAAAAGAACGACTTCTGCACTTTTCTATTATTAAGTCAAATCAATTTTCTGTGCTTAAGCTCTATAATAATAATTTACTCAGAATATTAAATGTTTGCGAGTTTTACCCAAACTAAATTAAATGTAAAATGTAAATGCTTACATCGTGTCCAATACTTGTGCATTACGAGTGTTTACATACGTTTTACCGTGTTTCCGCGACATCGTAGTCAAATATCGGTGTAGGTATACGGTCCATAAGAAGTTTGTATATTGACATGATGTCACCCTGTGACTTCACACTGTGGAGCTGTTTTTCTATTTTGTGCGTAAAATGTTAAGTAGGTTTTTCGTATGTGCACGTTTAATTTAGTTACTGGAGCCTGTAGTGATCTATTGTATGTATTACATCGGCTGCATTGAATATCAGTCGGTTAGTAAGCCCCCTTGACTTCGTTCGTGTATAAACATTCAAGTATTCAAACCTCTCTTGTTTGAATTTTCAACAAAGTGATACATTTCACGTTTCCAATCCACTTTTTACACTTTTATACATTTTTACAACTTCTAAAATCTAAAAAGTTTTATACAAAATTTTATACCCTGCTTATATTTAGACAACCGTTTTAGATTTTTTTGGAGATAGAAGTCTCCTCGTAGAGTCACGAAAATAGAGTAATACTAAGTAAATCATGAAAAATAACATTAAAATAAAGAGTTATTATTAACCGACATCTTAAAAAAACATCCAAAAGTGTTTACACCATTGAATTTATAATAATATTAGATATTTCTAAGATAAAAATCTGAAGCCTGCAAAGTATATATTTAGTGTAACTTATTTCAACAATTAGAAGATGATCTCGAGTAAAGGGTAAAAATACAAAATAGGTTAATTTCCTCTTTCTTTAGTGAAATTAATTTAAAAAACTGCAGTCATTTTATAATTCCAGACAGCCACTTCAAGTACATTTATTTAAATAGGTTATATGAAAATGTCTCCACAGACCAGACACTAGACAGAGGGAAAGTGAGGTCGCTGCGAACATAATAATTAAAATGCATCTAAGCGATTTATTAGCCGCTCAGAAAAAGCGAGTGCATTTATATGCAGTGCGAAACTCTCATCATAAAAGCAACAATAAAATCTATAATCGACCTTGTCTGAACCTGCGTCATTAGGCATTCATCACGGCCAAGTGATTAGCATATCACAGAGGTGCGACGTGTCTGTCTTAGCACGTATTGTTCGCGTATGTCTTGCATCCATAATGCTGTCAATTTTTAATTGAACTGTTTCTTTCGTCTGGACTTGGCTTTTGTGGCTTGGCTTTAGTGAATCCAGGTGGTAGAACTCATGTAATTCGTCCGGCAGGTACCACCGCGACCCTTATAATCCTCCGTGAAGCAATTCTTGTGTTTCGGTTTGGAGAGGCGTGGTTGCCGGTTTACTTATACATGAGGCGAACATCTTAGTCCTCAAGAATAGTAACACATCTGTGATCAAACTTAGGTATGACTCAGTCGTACTTAAGGATGATTCCTGAAGTCCATGGGTGGCAGCAGCCACTTACCATCAGATGGACTGCATGCTCGTTTGCTACCTTTGCACAATAAAAAAAGAAGAAAGG
>DWNR01002266.1:0-13354 GCA_018250455.1 Polygonus leo | reverse complement strand
CTCGTTTGTAAGTATAGCCGGCAACCACGCCTCTCCAAACCGAAACACAATAAATTGCTTCACGGAGGATTATGAGGCTGCGGTGGTACCTACTCGGTTGAACTACATGAGTTCTATCACCTGGCAAACTGACTTGAGGAGAGAGAAAAAGGATTTTTTAGCTGAAGGTAATTTTCGGAGCTGACGACCAATACGACCTGATCACAATTTGATCCAACAAAGTTCTCTTTATGAAGTTGTTTATCTATCCCGCTCTTCCTTGAATATAATTGAAAAAGAATTAGGCATAAGAGCCGAATAATGTTTTAATTACAACATAGCAGATGGTTCATAATTTAAGTGTAACTTGTTTGTCTTTACTCTAAATTTTAATCCTGCATTTCACCCTTCTTGTTTTAAGTTCCATTTGTAATTGACGTAACAATCCAATAAAAAAAATCCTTATGGAATGTGTGAACTGAACTTTAAGGACCTAATAATAACAGAAATTTAATAATTTTGAAACTTAAATTATCACTTGCTTTTCGGTGAAGGAAAACATCTTGAAGGGGGTAGAACTTGTTACACGCCTTCCCCACACTAGGATTCCGAAATGCACGCCAAGGCTAGGGCACATAGACCCAATTTCATCATCGAGACTTCTGACCTGATATCATTCTAAAAGGATCGAGGCTCGAAAGGATTCTTTCGAGCCGCAGACCTGTAGAATGGCCTCTTTACCACACTTTGGTTTAGAGTTGGGTTGGATATTTACGAGGTATTTGTGGTTGTTTAATATCCTTCATTGTAAGTCACTATTAGCAATAGATAAACTGCAGGCTCGTTTGCTACCTCCACACTTAACGTACCTTCTTCGATACATCGCATCCGTCGGGCGTGTCGTAATATCTGTAATAATTACGCCTGGTCTTCTCCTTACACTCACAAGACATTACTTTTACTCTACCTTTATTATAATCAAAGTTATATCTTTTTTTATTAACAGTATTTATGTAATGTACCTATATTATTTATTTACTTCTGTTTGACATCGACTTTGACAATTATAAATGTGAACAATTTTCACTGGCCAAATCTATATCTAGAGATATAATAAGTCTGTAATTGATCGCATTCTGTACATTAAAGATATTTGGGAGAAATCGTTACTAGGTGTCTTTTTGGATTTTTGTCTACGCGTTTGGGCGCGTTAATCTCAGAAACGGCTAATCTGATTTGAATACGGCTGTATTCAATGTGAATGTATTAAGGCCAATTTCTCTTAACATTTATTCGTTCTTGAGCGATTCATAAATAAATAAAGGACGTTCTACCTACCTTTGTTAAAATTGTTTAATACCGCGTGCAAAGCCGCTGGCAATAATATAATGCAGTATGACTTTTTTATCGCAGTTGATAGATGATCTTAGTTTAGAAAAAATAAAAAGCTGTTTTATGAAAAAGAAATCTTATGGTAAAGACTTGATATGTTTAAACTAAGGTGTTCCTGTTGTTTTGGATGGGACTACATTTCATAGGCCAGGAGCCCTATAAATGTTATGTAAATGCTATCTGCAGATCACCTACAGACAGCGTCCATCCTTCCGATCCTCCAGCATCATTTCATACTATTTTCCAAAAGAACTTGCGTACAAAGCCACATTAAAGAAACTACGCTTACGAACATCCGAATTTTATTAAAAAAGCTCACCTGGCAAACGTTGTTTTGCCATATAAAGTAAGAGTTTTCCCATTTATGAAACTTTTTCCTTTGATACTTCGCTCCTATTGGTCGTAGCGTGATGTTAAATATCCTATAACCTTCCTCAATAAATAGACTATCCAATACTATTTTTTTTTTTAATTCGAATCAGTAGTTCCTGAGTTTAGCGCGTTCAAACAAACAAATAAACTCTACAATGTTATAATATTAGTATAGATTGCGGCAATACGGAATTTGACTATGCTTTATAAATAGTCAAATAAAGAGTTATTACCATTATTTTTATATAAGTAATAATAATACTATGGAAACGTACCGAGTAAGTCCTAATCATAAATTCGGCGTAACTCATTAAGTAGAGTTAATAATAATAATCCTTATTAACAATAACATTCATTAGTTAATGAGTTTATTTGTAAAGGTTTATACCTGGCTTATAGAAAGGCTTTATTTATATTTATTTCAAAGATTAAGCTTTAAAGATAAAGATAAACTAATGAGGATTAAATAAAAAAAAAATAGTCATCGCCGATATATAAAGTGGACGCGCACAACCAAATCATCATTCACAGTTCAATGGTCCGAGCGTGCATACGAAGAGCGAAAAGGAAAAAAGTTTCCCTTCAGCCGAGGCCTTTAAACCGGCTGAGCTCTACCCAGGCTCATCACCAATACTACTGAAAGTGAAAACGCTACGAGCCAACTACAATAATATACAAAAAAGCAAAAACTACCAAAGAAACGAATTCGGATATAATAGTGTCTAACCCTTAGAAGCATCTACAAGGATTGGAGTATAAGGGCTTTGCTGTATTCGTTTCTGGAAGAAGAATGAAAGCATAATTTCGCAGGAAGACGCTTCTTACCTCCAAAGTCCAAGGAAAAATGACTTGGGGTTATTCTAAAGCATCACGCAGCAATGGAATACGAAATAGAATTGGATGGATTAAGAAATTTGTATTATGTTCGGTCACAATGTAAACTCTTTGAATGTCTGGAAATCAAACAGAAGAGTTGGTGTTCGGAAGTTCATGTACGGAAGTAAGGGTCAAAAACCCACAGCGCAGGAAGACATATATAGCTCATCTCTTGCTCGTGGTTAAACGGCTTTAGCTCATCTCCTGCGAAGTCCATGGCAAAACGGTTTTTCTTAGCCCTTCTGTGATTTGGAAGAGAAACAATTTCGTACTAAGAAAACATTCGTCTACGAAAGCGACTTGGCGTTAGACTAAAGCATCACGCAGAAATATGGAAAACGGCAGGGAACCGCATGGTTCCAAGATATTGCGAGATATGTATTATGTTCGGTCACAATGTTAACTCTTTGAATGTCTGAAAATCAAACGGAAGTGCTGGTGTTCGGAAGTTCATGTACGGAAGTAAGGGTCAAAGACCCACAGCGCAGAAATACATATATAGTTCATCTCCTGCCCGTGGTTAAACGACTTTTCTTAGCCCTTCTGTGATAAAAGGGCTTTGCCGTTTGGAAGAGAAACAATTTCCTACGAAAAAAACATTCTCCTACAAAAGCGACTTGGCATTAGACTAAAGCATCACGCAAAAATATGGAAAACGGCATGGAACCATGCGGTTCCAAGATATTGGAAGACATGTATTATGTTCGGTCACAATGTTAACTGTTTGAATGCGTACAAATTATGCGAATAAGCTGATGTATTATTAAGCACTGAAGTCATTGGAAGTTCGACATTCAGTGTTTTTATACGAAAGTTTGATAATGAACAACAACGAAACGAAACATCCATTTAGCTGCAGTCTACTGTCCAAACTGGGTCTTACCCAGGCTCGCCATGTGAAGCTGTAAACGCTGCATACGGCGAACTGCAACGAATGTGTTTATCGGATATTATAGTGTCTAACCCTTACAAGCATCTAGAATAATTGGAGTATAAGATCTTTGCTGAATTCGTTCCTTGAAGAAGAATGAAAAAATCACTTCTCAGAAAGATATTTCTTACCTCCAACGTTAATGGAAAATGACTTGGGGCTATTCTAAAGCATCACGCAACAATATGGAATACGAAATGGAATTGGATGGATTAAGAAATTTTTATTATGTTCGGTCACAATGTAAACTCTTTGAATACCTGAAAAATCAAACGGAAGAGCTGGTGTTCGGAAGTTCGTGTACGGAAGTAAGGGTCAAAGACACACAGCGCAGGAAGACATATAGGTCCTCCCCTGCGACTTCCATGGCAAAACGGCTTTTCTTAGCCCTTCTTTGATAAAATGGCTTTGACGTTTGGAAGAGAAACAATTTTCTAGGATAAACATTCTCCTACAAAAGCGGCTGGGCGTTATAATAATATGGAAAACGTCATGGAACCATGCGGTACCAAGATATTGGAAGATATGTATTATGTTCGGTCACAATGTAAACTCTTTGAATGTCTGAAAATCAAATGGATAAGCTGGCGTTTCACAAGGCAGCAGAATCGTTCAGCTTGCAGTTTGAAAATCATTCATCATTATTTTAATTGTATATGCCGGCGCCAATTGTGTACTCACTAAGTAAATAAATCATCAAAATCAAATTCTCTTGATATTTTTTTATGTTTTTATAAATACTACTGACTGTACATAATGCACACAAAATAGACTTTGTATCAAGTCCAATAAATGTACAAACTATACATGAAATTCCCGTTTATCCTAAGTTCTACATGGTTCTTCGATTCAATCTATAGACGAGATATTTCATAAGTACATAATAATAAAATCCTTATTTGAATACTTTTAAAGATTGACTGTTACTGATTTACTGTCTGTTTTTTGCTAGTTTTATACACATTTTGATATTACATCCTTTCATTTTGCTTTTTTGAACAAATATCCAAATTAAAATCATTAATACAAACAATGTTACAGGTTGATAATTTTTATTGGACGTCAATAAATTGTTTGACATTAAATCGCAAGAGGTATCCTTTGTTGTCTTAAGAACTAATATAAATTATTGCTCAATAGGACCGCAATTATTTGCCAAATTCTTGGCAGAAATATTAAAAAATAAGATAGCGAAACTATGCGATATGTCTTTTGTAAAAACGAGGGAGGTAATATATGTATATCATTCGTCAAATTGTAATTTATACTAAACATGCTTTTATTATTGCCTGGAAACACTAAGCCCTTATAAGTTCTGTGTAAGTAATTAACGTTAATAATAAGCCTTATCAGTATTAAAACTCCTTCCCTTATGAAATGTTTTGTTAAAGATTAGTCCAGTCCAGGATTAGGATAAGGATTAACAGAAAGGTTAATCGCTTGGAGTACGATGAAAAGAAAAGATAAAGTAATGATGGTAAATAATAACGATGAGTCACCACATGTACCTATATAAAGTCTACGCGTAGAATGAAATCATCATTCGCAGTCCAACGATCATAGCGTGCATACGAAAGTTCACAGCCACAAACGCAGGAAGAAACTCATCTACAGCGTCCATGGAATAGCGCTATTCTAAAATGTCACCTGCAATATGGAAACCCAAATGAAAATAAATGGTAGACGTGTATCCGTTGGGTGTATTGAACACCCAACGGAAATCATACAAAAAAAGTCGATTAGCGGTACCAAGATAGACCATAAAACATGTGCAAACTCATGCACTGACCTTATCTTAAGTTCCGTGTAACTCATTAAGTAAGTAACGTTAATAATAATCCTTATAAATCTTAAAACTCCTTCCTTAATGAGTTTATTTGTAAACTTTTATACCTGGCTTATTGAAATGTTTTGTTAAGATTAGCTGTAATAAAAGTCCAGGATTAGGATAAGAATTAACAGAAACCTTAATCACTTGGAGTTCCACGAAAAGAAAAGATAAAGTAATGAGGGGTGAATAAAAACGATTAGTCATTGCCAGTATATAAAGTCGATGCGGTTTATGTAATCATCATTCGCAGTTCGACGATCAGAGCGTGCATACGAAAGTATAAGTCCTTCTGTAGTATTAGAGTTTTACTGGATTAGAAATGAAAGACTCACTTCAAAGGAAGAAACTCATCTATGGCGTCCATGGAAAACCGTTTTGGGACTATTCTAAAATGTCACTTGCAATATGGAACTAAATGGTAGATGTGTTTTATGTTCGGTCACAATGTAAACTCTTTGAATGCCTGAAGATTGTTGGATTAAGCTGGTGGAACTATTCTGTCCTCGGATATTTCGGTGCCCCAGCCCTAGAAGAATTGCTATTATAACCCTCTCTAATATAAGGGCTTCGCTGTATTGGTGATTCTGGATGAGAATTGGAAGAACCACTTAGCAAGGAGACGTCACTTATCTGCGTCCATAGAAAGGCGGCTTGCCGGAATTCTAAAGCATCATGCTATTGCAATGTGGAACACTCAATGGAAATAGAACGAGCATTTCAATATAAGTTACCGATATATTGGTAGCAGTGTATTATGCTCGGTCACAATGTAAACTCTTCGAATGCCTGGAGATTATGGGAATCAGCTGGTGTAGTTTGAAGCAATGAAATCGAATCGAATGAATCGAATTCGATGGAACTATTCTGTCCTCGGATATTTCGGTGCCCCAGCCCTAGAAGAATTGCTATTATAGCCCTCTCTAATATAAGGGCTTCGCTGTATTGGTGATTCTGAATAGAAAATGGAAAAATCACTTGGAAAGAAGACGTTATTCATCAATGTCCATGGAAAGGCGGCATGCCGGTATTCTAAAGCATCACGCCACTACAGTATGGAACACCCAATGGAAATGCTACAAACATATGATATGCGGTACCGAGGTATTGGTAGCAGTGTATTGAGCGGTCTCAATGTAAACTGTTTGAATTTTGTCACATCACGCTACAGTATGGAACACCCAATAGAAATAATACAAAAATGTCGATATGCGGTACCAAGATATTGGTAGCTGTGTATTATGTTCGGTATATTATAATCTGGTATATTTTGAAGAAATTAAATCTTCAATCACTGTTCAACAGAGTGTGCACTAGACACCAAGACTTGAATCGAAGCGAAACTTCACTTTAGCCGAGCACTTACTTCACTTGAGCACACGTTACGTATACAAGAGAGAAAACCTTCGTACGCTGGAACTATTCTTCCTAAAATATTTTGTTGTCTCAGCTATCACCTCTTCAAAAATTGTTGTCATTAGGGCCTTGCTGAAGTGAATAGGTCGAACTACTTCACAAGAAGGCATCACTTATTTCCCTTAGGAGATGAGTGCCGCCTTGTCTTAACATCAATAGAATAGACTTGGTGCTTTTCTAAAGCATCACCCAGCAATATGGAAAACGGAGTGGGAGTAATACGAAAATTTCGATATCCAGTACCAAGATATTGGAAGATGTGTATTTTGTTCGGTCACAATGTTAACTGTTTGAATTCGTACAAATTACGCATATATATATTTTGAGGCATTGAAATCACCATGGTCAGTCCGTAGTTCAGTCTGTTGACGACGAGCAAAATCTACAGTGTAGTGGAAGTCATTAGCTGCTCATCAGCTTCAATCAGCAGGTTACAGGAAAAGTTTTGCGAGTACAGAAAAAAACTACAGTCCGACGATCAGAGCGTGCATACAAAAGTTCCTTTCTCTGTTTTATTGGGTCTTGCTTGATTAGAAATGGAATAATCACTTCGCAGGAAGAAACTCATCTACGGCGTCCATGGAAAAGCGTTTTGGGACCATTCTAAAATGTCACCTGCGATATGGAACTAAATGGTAAATGTGTACCCGTATTATGTTCGGTCACAATGTAAACTCTTTGAATCAACTGAGTGTTGTCCATACCATATATAGGGTTTCTTCCGCAGTTTCTTCTCCACTGTAAGAACACCTTGTGAAACGGTGGTAAGTGTTAGGCATCCCCAAACCATTATCGCGAATTACTCGCTCCGCACGCAGACAAAATGCCATAAATTATTTCAATTTAATGAAAGTTGTTATATGCGGTACTGAGCTATTGGTATATGTGTATTATGTTTAGTCTGAAAAATGCACAAAGGAACTTGGGAATTTTGGGGCAGCCGGAGAAAAGATTTGCAAAGGTTTAACCGTTTCTGAGATAATTTCGCGAGGTCGATAAACATTTTTGCACACATAAAGACATGAACTCTCATCCTCAACGACCTCAGTGGGAAAAAATAATAACAGAAAGATAGTTTTTATTTATATAGATGTAACCTTCTTTGTAATTGTAAAGCTCATACTAACATACATATTTTAAATTACTATACTGTTCATAAAAATGTTTTCTTTACGTTATTTTGTACTGAATAACGTTGTTGTAAGGGATATACAGCATTACTTAGTGAATCCGACTCTTACCTGCCCTTTTTACAGACTTAAGTTATCCATTGTCATTGATTTTTTTATGTGAAAGTGTAATACTACTTCCTAAATAAATTATTACTACTAAACGCACTTGTTTCTTTAAATGATTTATTTGTGTTTAACTTCTTTGTTCATCACTTTCATCACCACACTAATTTCTTCGACGCAGGTATTTTAATAGCGATTTGTGTTTTAACAGCTCAGATGTCTTACACCCTTGGATTAAACCTACATATTTTTATATTCCAGGTCTCAAGACTCTACGGCCGCTTTCGGAGCTTCTAGATATGGTTCGACCGCCTCCTGAACGCGGTTCCAATGTTGAAGTGCATTCTACGCCTTTTGGCTGCGAGGTAAGATAAGAGGCGGACTACTGGTTTTGAGAGTTAAATAGCAAACGATCATTGACTTGTTGTCAATAGGTCGCTACTGGCCACTATTTGTGGCAAAATTCGAAAAGATCTGTTTAGGGGAACGTAATATTTGTGTAATTTTTTTTACATACGAATATATTTTAAATTAGTCCATGCAGCTGGTAATCGTCAGTACCTATCAAATTCTCAGTTGCTTGTTAAAAAGGCTTTGCTACTGCTAAGGACGGATCGTTTCTCATATAAATGTAATTGGCAACCACAACTTTCTGACCTAAACACAAATTGCTCATTAATATCTGTAGCACGACGGTAAAAGTTGTTCAACACAGCAGGACTAGCATCTCTCAAAGATATATCTTTTTGCTAAAAAGGTCTGTTTATGTCGTAATTTAAATAAATATTTTTGAATTATAGGTATTTCTGAACGCAGTGACGAGGGGGTCGGTGTGTGGGGTGGTAGGCAAAAGACCATCCCTCCTCCTCACAGATGCCGCCACGGCGCTAGGCTCTGAAGGAGGTCCGGTCTTTACGGAAGGCCCTACGTGAGTAATTTAAGATTATTCAATATCATTTGAAAAATACAATTTTAGGAGTAAAATTGATACATTTTGGTGTTGCAGATCAAAATCATTATTATTTTCCGTTGTCGCTTACAATTGTAGTGATTGTACAAAAATGTAATTTTAAATTGAGCGGTTAATTTGTGTACAAAAATTAAGCGTATCGCAGGACTGCATTTTAATGAATAAATTAAATTAACTCAATAACATTAATGAAGCAATAAATGTCAGTTAAACGTGTAAAGCGAATGAGCGATTAATTTCAGTATAAAACCAAAGCAATTTGGATATGGTTACAGGTAAAAAAAAGACCCGTCATTCGTATGTACCTATAAATAAGTTTAAAATTGTCGATATACTTAATTTTTATTATAAAAATGAGGATTGAGTTATTTATTTGAGTATTAAGATACTTTTAGATACAGGATAGGTGAAAAATTTGGCAGTAAAGTGTGTGTAAAAATAGGACCATTATTTTAAATGTATAAAAATGTACCGATTAATTGAAGTACAAACTATCTAATTACAGCAAGGAGTTAGTGGGTCTGGTGGTGTGCAGCGTGTCGTGGTGGCGCGGCGAGTGGGTGGGGCTGACCCTCACCGCGCCGCTCAAGTCTGTGCTGGCCGCCAAGCTGAGGGTGTCGCCTGTGACGGTTAGCAGACCGTTGCCGTCGCCGACGCAGGCTAAGATACTGGGTAAGTGGTAGATTTTTCTTGTAATACTCTTTAATTCCATCCATCCATCAGCCTTTTGAGGTCCATTGCTGGACATAGGCCTTAATAGGCGCCACTCTAACCGGTCGCGTGCACTCTGAATCCAGCGGTTTCCCGCTATCTTCTTCAGGTCGTCAGTCCATCTGGTCGGGGGGGCGACCTGTGCTCCTTTTGCCGTAACTTTTTAATTGAACTAACGTATTGATTTTGATATGTTAGGTGGTATAAATTGTGTAGTTCCACCGAGGAGGTACCATTGCTACCCTCATATTTATTCATGATCTAATTCTAGTGTCTCAGTTTGGGAAAGGCGTGGTTGCCGGCTATACTTACATATAAGACTAACATCTAAATCCTCAGGGGTAGGGGTAGTTTGCCAGGTGGTACAACTCATGTAGTTCAACCGAGGAGGTACCGCCACCCTCATAATCCTCCGTGAACAAATTTATTGTTTCGGTCCGGAGAGGCGTGGTTGCCGGCTATACTTACAAACGAGGCGAACGTCTTAGTCCTCACGGGTAGTTACTACCCGCATTTGTGGTCAACCTTGGGTAAATACTAGGGGATAACTACTAATGTCCATGGGCTGCACTAACCACTTACCATCAGGTGGACTGTATGCTCGTTTGCTATCTTAAAACAATAAAAAATGCCCTTTGCTACCCTTATACTTGAAAAAAGAAACTAATAATGACGCCCTTTTTAGTCTTTAAAAGTACAAGCTGTAGAATTGCCTGCAACACAAAAAGTCTGATCTATTAATATACTCTAATAGTCTCTAATAGTGTCATAGACTCTAATATAATATGATATTGATGTGACAGAGAACATAGACAGCACGACGGTGCTGGTGCGCTGCGGCGCGGCGTGGGGCGCGGGCGTGCACCTGGGCGGCGGGTTCGTGCTCACGTGCGCGCACGTGGTCAAGAACGTTGGTTTTACGTGCTTTTTTTTCTTGTTTTATTTTTTTCTATTTTATGTGGATATGCTTTGAAATATGTATAGCTATAAATTATCCTAGTAAATGAAATAGACGTAAGAAAATTGAGATATGATGCAGCAATTTGATTGAAATTGAGGTTTGATATTAGAAATAAAACATTAAAAAGGCTTACTGAATGATTTGGGTATTTTTTTTAATTTGCTTGAATATATGTGTATAAACATAATAAGTGATATACTAAATTTATAAAATAAACTTGTACAATAACTTTGAGTTTAGCTTTTGCGTTGCAAAATGATAACTTTTAAATCAATAATCACGTCAATCAGTCAATAATTTAATATTGTTTTTCTTAATATTTCAGCACAACCTCCACAAGGTATCATTGTACTGTCAAAACGTGAAAGAGACAGCCATAGTCCGGTACAAGACGAGGGATGATAAGGCGTATGATTTAGCCCTCTTGTATACAAACCCGCAGAATTGGACGCATCTCAAGCCGGCTGTGTTCGCTGAGGAACCCGCTGAAAAGGGTAAGTACTGAAGCTCGAGAATGGCCTATGTACAATTGGCAACAAAACGAAATACTTTTGCAGAATTTAGATTTTATTCATCGTTGGTGGTATTGTTGTGGTTCTCAATCATCGTAACTAGAGACGTTTTAAAAATCTTAATTTTTTTTCTGTTGGAATAGACCAAAAACTCAAGCCTCTAGTAAAGTATTAATAAAGAGGAAGTCTATGACATTTCCAGATATACGTATATATGAATACGTTGTCTTCTTTTCACTTGTTATGTAACAATATACCACATGTATTTTATAATTTCTAATTTTTAAATTGAATCCCTTATATTATGGAAATATAAGTATTTAGAAGCTTATCTAGCTCAAAGGACCATTTTTGTGTGATTGTTAATAAAAATAATTCTCAAGTTCTAAATTCCTTTTCAGGTGAATCAGTATTAGCAGCGGGATACCCCTATTTCAATGAAATCAACTTAGAAGATCTCAAGCCCACGATCACTAGTGGGCATGTGAACAATGTGTCGCCATCTATGATACAGACGTCTTGCTGTGTGCAATCTGGATTCAGGTTAGTTTCATAGTGATGTTTCAGAAAAACATGTGTTTGTTTTCTTGTAAATATTTTTGGAAACAGCGATATCCTATAGATAGAATAGGCTATATAGATGTTTCTGGTCTTATGGTTATGTGCATTGAAATGAGTCATGCGTTACTTTCGGAAACGATTAAAAAACGTTTTTGAAATTCCATCTGAAATGAATCTTCAGACGTGTGCAACAATGGTAGTAACAAGTATGCAAAATACAAAATTGGATGACCTAATGCAAGTTTCCTACATCTACTAATTTTTCCTACCAGTTTTCCCAATATGCAGAATTATATGTGAAATAAATAAGTGGTTCTGAAAATTACTCAATTCTGCTCTAAAATAAAAGCTATGGAAGGCGATCCTTTTCGTAAAATATTGAATTTCGAATCTATTCGATTTGAAGCCTGAAATATCGATTAACAGAAAATCCATGACAATTCGATTAAAATTGATCTTAAACAAAAAATAATATTTTTTAGGACAACATACTGACTTAATACAAAAATCGTTTTACACTACACGATAAAATTTAATTAAAGTTCTCGGGCGTCTGATTAGCTGCATTGATTCACACTTATGATCAATTTAAAAAATCATTTCAAAGATTCAAACTTGTTTCAGGCTTTAAGAAATCGATTCTAGGATGAATCAATTTTAGATCGCCAACCCTAACATAAGGTTTTCTTTTTCCAGTGGCGGCCCTATATATAGAATAAACAAGTGGTCCAACGTGGAAGTGCTCGCAGTGATCGTGAGCAACGCCAAGACGCAGGTGGGCGCGAGCTACCCGTACATCAACATGGCGGTGCCGGCCAGAGCCTTCACACGAGCCTTGAAGCATTTCATGCTAGATCGAGGTGAGTTAGTCGATTAATAAATAATTCAATATGTTGCTTAGTCAATATGGAGTGTAGCTTGAGTGTGTAGTGTTGGAAATACATTATTTTGAGTCTATAGTGTTGATAAACACGTCTTTTGAGTGTATAGTGTCGGTTTAGTTCCATGTTGGTGAAGACGTATTGCTTAAGTGTTTTGTGATGTTTGTGTAGACGCTGAAACACTTTATGTTGATCACAGGTGGGCTAGATTACGTTGCATGGATCATTGTTGGTGGAAACGTCGTTGAAGTGTGTAAAGTCGGTTCATTGTCGTGTTAGTGTAATCCTGAGTTTGCAGTATCGGTAAAGGCTATATTTGAACATGTAGAGATAGTATTCTGCCAATCCTATGTATGGTATAAACAAGTGGTCCAACGTGGAAGTGCTCGCAGTGGTCGTGAGCATTTGTATTTGAAGATGTGTAAAGTAATGTGAGAATGTAGTGACGGTTCAGTGTACTGTTGGTGAAATCCTATTGCTTGAGTATGCAATGTCGATAAAGAAGTTGTTCAAATGTATAAAGTCTGTAAAGATGTTGGTTGCTATCTGAGTAATTGTGGAATCATCGTTTAACTGTGTAGGGTAGGAGGGTAAGTAAAGGCGTCGTTTGAGTATATTTGAAAACGAATTATTTGAACGTATATTAGAAAACTTTATTGTGTTTTGGTATGGAGAGGCGTGGTTGCCGGCTATACTTAAACGCGAGGCGAACATCTTAGTCCTCAGGGG
>DWNR01002265.1:0-13354 GCA_018250455.1 Polygonus leo | reverse complement strand
AAAAGTGTTATTGAAATATGTGCATGTAATATATTTTTGTTTATAAATTATTGTTTAAGGGTAGCAAACGAGTATGCCGTCCACCCGATAGTAGTAACTGCTGTCCATGAACATTAGTAATCATCCCTGAGTAAGACTGAATAGTACCCGAGGTTGACCACAAATGACAAACCCTTGAGGACTAAAACGTTCGCTTCGTGTTTAAATATAGCCGGCAACCGCGACTGTCCAAACCGAAAAACAAAAAAAATCTTCACGGAGGATAATGAGGATGGCGGTGGTACTTCCCCGGTCGAACTACATGACACCTGGCAAGTTTTTGAAGGACCCGCGATATTTAAAAACAGGTCGGCTTGCATAGGTGTAATAGAAGTATTTTTGAAATACATGTATGTAATGTGTTTTCGTATATACATTTCATTGTATAAGGGTAGCAAACAAGTATGCAGTCTACCTGATAGTAAGAAGTCACTGCTACCTATTAACATTAATAATCCTTTCCAAGTAGGATTTAGTCGTACCTGAGATTGACCACATGCGTTGCTATGCCTGAAGGCTTATACGTTTGCCTAGTTTGTTAGTACAGCCAGCAACCATAAGTCACAACGAGTCAAACTGAAACTCCAAGAATGTTTCACGGAACACTGTTAGGTTGGCGGTGGTATAGCCTCGATTGAACTACGTGAGTTCTACCAACTGGCAAAATATATATTTTTTATATTTAAACTCAGGGTTAAGGCAGACGGGACATTTGATGGTAAATATTCACCGTTACATGTGAACATTTGGAACACTAGAGGGATCCAATGCAAAGCTGGCTTTAAAGGAGATCTCTTCTCGAAATGTTTCTAGAACTCCATGTCATAGCGCCCTGGGAATACTCCGGGAGGACGCTCACTTATTTTGCACGAACGTGAAAAGGGACGTACGATCAAAACTTATGAGGTTCACGACTTCAGTTTATGTGTATTTTTATCGTATAAAGGTATCAAACAAGCATGCAGACCACCTGATGGTAAATGGTCACTGCCGCCCATGGACATTAGTAATCTGATCTAAGTACGATTGAATCGTAATTGGGTATTGGGGGACTTGGGGATCCAGGTAGAATTGAATCGTACCTGAGATTGACCACACCTGATAGGTAACGTCGCTACCCTCATAATCCTTTGTTGCCTGCATGCCGGCCATACTTACACACGAGGCGCATTTTCGACAACTTTACAGTCAACTTCACACAAAGGGCAATGCGTCAAATTGGCGTCTTTGGTGATTACAAATATTTAAAATATTTTTGACAAAAAAGTGATTTAAAATCGTTAATTTGTTACTTTAAAATCAATAAAATAACAAACTTTAATCGTCTATATCTCAGATCGGACTGAGTTTAGAGGCATACTTGTAATGACAAATTATGTTTGTTTTTGTGACTAGAATTGATATTTTCATGTTTCGTTAGTGGCCGTTAAAATCACCAAAGACGCCAATTTGACGTATTGCCCTTTCGAAGTCCGATCGTCCCTTCTCTTGAGAACTGGCATCCTACACGACGAATCTAGAATAAAAAATCTAGCAATTACTCTTAAACATTTGTGTGGTTGTTAAACTAGCAACAAGTTAGCAACTCTTTCATTCTTAGGAGTTCAACCTGTGGCCGTGGTGAAATGTGAGTAACACGATCGGTCAGGATCCGGGTTCTCCTTTAAATACTTCTGGAGGATAAACTCTCTCGCCGGTATGGGGTCTTGTTTTGGGCCTGAAAAATAAATGAAATAGGCCTTAATTAATATTATTAAGATAAGAGTGCCTAAAACTGGCCGTAGTAGTTGGCAGATAGTTGTATTTATATATCACAAAACAAGAATTTGTTAAAAACAAACAGTTAGGTACAACAATCCTGCCTTAACCCACGTGCAGTACGAGCGGGAAGGTATTACAGCCACATTAAATGATTGTTTACGTTTCGGTTTAGAAGAGGCGTGGCTGTCCGCTATAGAGGCAATATGAACATTCATTCATTCTTAGTCCTTAGTAACAACGCATCTGCAGTCAAACTAGTTTAACTAGTGAGGTTTTTTACGAATGTCGGGTGGCAGTGATCCTATACCATCAGTTGGCCTTCACGGTGTTTTCGGTAATATTATACTAAAAAATTTAGGTGGTAGACATCGCACAATTCAACCGGAAAGGTAACGTCGCTAAACGCCAGGCGAACATCTTCATTCGAGAATAGTAGTGGTTGATTTCAGGCAGGAATTGAATTTGTGACCACATATCATTAGATGGACTGTATTCTACTTTCAAATTTCCAAGACTTATTAATCAAGTTTTCTATTATTTTTTACGATACAATAGGACATAGATTCATAGGCATATATAAGTTGTACCTGAGTTGGACTTCCGATATGTTATACTCGCGAATTTTTTATACGTAAACCTAAGGCTTATACGACCACCAGAAGAACACTAGAGGAATCGCCAATGTATAGTCAGCATCAAATAACTTTTCTTGCAGTTTCGAATAAAGGGAATATCTCGAAAGATTTTTTTTCCACAGCGTCAACAAGATCGAGCAAACAGATCTGTGGAACACTGCCACGACTCTAGGTGAGTGAGTTGAGTGGTAGAAAAGTAAAGTAGGCATCAGGATAAATTGTTCCTTAGAACACTCATCATTTTAAATCCTATAGAATATTAAGTTTATATTCCTAAGTAAGTCCTATATAAGTTTTATATTCCTTTGCTTAATGGCTCAAATCGGTCGGTGATCCTTTGATCCTGTGTATACGCCCAAAATGAGGCAAACTGGTACTGCTACCACAACTCTTCAACCGAAACCCATTAATTGCTTTACAGAGATTTATATGGGGCTGGCTGGAGTTGTATCTCCCCGGGCAAACTATATAAGGTTTACTTGTTACACTATAATTATAACACTAAAGTTATTGTGGCCTTAGATGGATAGGTGTGTGTAGAACTCGTAAATCGTTACTACGCCTAAAGATTAAACGAGTCGAATATGTGGTTAACGTCAGGTATCATTCAATCCCATTTAGGGTGAGAACGGCAAATTAACGTCAGGTGGACTGCATGTTCGTTTGCTACCTTCCTAAAAAACAAAGTGCAAGCGAAAAATGAAATAGTTTAATATACCATACCTTCATATTCAGGAAAGTAGTCTACGAGATGAGAGTACGCGATTTTTTCTTCGAGTAAATCCTTTTTGTTGAGAAAGAGAATGATTGATGAGTTCTGGAACCACGGGTATGTGATGATTGTTTTAAACAAAGCCTTTGATTCTTCCATTCGGTTCTGAAAATCAGCAGGACATTTATGATTAAAAATAAAGAATGTCTAAGTCTAGTCGTAGTTCTATTCTATGGAAAGTTAACTTGCTTACTCATATTTTTAATGCTTTTGTTAAGCTATCAAAATGTTAATATTTTGGAGAAGGAATGATAACAAAATTCTTAAAAAATAAAAATGATGATACACTTAACATAAGACGTATCTCCTAAAATAGGTATACCTATAAATAATTTTACCAAAATATAACTACTGATGATAGCGAAAAGGAACTCACCTCATTTTCAGATTCGAACAAAATTTGATCATATTCACTAAGGGCTACTAAGAATATGATAGATGTGACGTTTTCAAAACAGTGAATCCACTTCCTTCTCTCGGATCTCTGCCCGCCCACGTCTACCATCCTGTGGGATTATTCAAAAACTGTAGAAATAGCGATAATAGCGCTAGATACTAAAATAACTTAATAATGTAGTATTTTAAAACGAAAAATATCAGCACAAAGACAACCGTTACAATAGGTATAGATTAAATCATATTGGCGCGTGGTATAATGTGCGTAATCTATACAAATAAATAAAAATGGAGTGTCTGTTTGTAATATAATAATAACTGCTTTTACTAAATGCCTATGTACATATACCAAACATGGTACATATACCAAAATAACGGCTAATCTCTGGAACGGCTGGACCGATTTTGACTTATGTATAGTACATAAGAAAAATATAAGAATAAAACTGTATTAGCTTCATTATACCCATCATATTTTGTCATTGAACATATATCAATATAGATTTCTAAAATTCCTCAGATGTTTTCTATGGGGTTTGTTGATTCAGGATGATACGTCGACAGTCGTGCCATGTTGCTAAAGCATGTCAACAACTTATTATTATTAAAATACATATTATTATTTTTGTTTTTTACTTCATATTTTTATATATCTGGATCATAAGCAGACTTCTTAAAAAATGCTTTAAGAAACTAGACAATATTACATGACTGTACCAAAGTGACAATTGCTGCCATGTCACTGTCACACAAATGACAAAAAATTCAGCATATTTACAAGCTCACGCACACACAGAGCCGTGCGCCAACATGAATTAAAGCATCTATAATAATAAAAAAGGTATATTGTCTATGGTTAATAATACAAAACCCGGACAAAAGAACACTAGCTAATAAATTAATTACAGTATAGTGCGTAGTACCTAAATATGATGCCGTCAAGATCGAAAGGATACTCAAGAATACCGGTAGTGGGCTGTCGGGCTCGCAGAATGTCCTGTTCGGTGGGCAGATAGTCTGCAGCTTCGATTCTTGCCAAGTCGCTTAAGTAACTGAAAGACATTTTTTAATGTTTAGTGGAAAGTAAATAGTATACCTATATTATGCTATAAAAGTTTATTATGATCATGTGTTTTTTTATCGTATAAAGGTAGCAAACGTGCATGCATCCACCTGGTGGTAAGTGGTCAATGCCGCCCATGGACATCAGTAAACATCCTCAAGCACAAATAAATCATAGATCACTAAAGCACAATTGACCACAGATGCGGTGCTACCCCTACGATTCGCCTCGTGTATAAGTTTAGCCGGTAACCACGCCTCAGCAAACCGAAACAAGAATTGCTTCACGGAGGATTATGAGGGTGGCGGTGGTACTTCTCCGGTCGAACTACACGAGTTTTACCACCTGGCAATATAATAATACATAATATATAATGTATAAAAATATATACAGTTCACATATATTTTTATTATTGATAGCATTATTTGAAGCATAATTAACATGCAATAAAGCAAAGCATGCGGCCAAGTCAAAATGATACCTATTGGCGGCACACAGATTTTGCCTTGTCCGGTTGATACACATTTTGGTACCGTGACAGTCACTTTTCTGCAAAAAATAAAATTATGGTATATAAGTATGGTTTTCTTTTAATAGATATGCGGGACATTTAAATTTGTAGGTCATGTTTGTTAACTTCTTTATTTTATACATAGCAGAACATAGCTTTTCTTTAGCGAATTTTATATGTAGTTGGCAAAAAATATTTGTTTTTTTTATTCCCTTACGTTAAGAATATGAAGTTCTAAAAATACCTTGTACCTTCACGCCATTAAACCGAAGGCATTTGTCGAGAATTAAGAGTTCTTTCCGACCTTACGTAGTGACTTAAATAGGAGTCTAAATGTAATTTTGTATATTTAAGTCCGTTACAAATTTTTAGACATTAGTAGTAAAAATATTTATTGCCATATATTAAAATTATTATTATTATAGTCTTTTTAACTCGGCTTTTACACCGGTAGTTTTAAGAGTCCAAGTACGGGCGTGAGCCAAGTAGCTTGTTACTCATTTATAAATGTAAGATGAAGTGTGAAACAAGAATGAATTTTGATTAGTAAGTTACTGGTTACTTGTTAAAGTTGTTAAATTTAAGAATCGTCGAACTATAGATGTAGTATCTAGTACTGCACTCTTTTGCAACTCTACAAAGATGGACTTTCGTAGTTGAAGTTCGCGGAGGGATATGTGTAGGTTTTTCGGTATAACACCGGTAGACGATAAGATTATAGGTATGATCCTTACCGTATTTTGATGCCACATTTCTTTAATTTCTTCTGTTAGAGGTAGATATTTCTGTATCTTGTCACTATGTTTTTGTTTAAGGTTGTCTGTATTAGGTACCGAGATGTCAATAAGATAGGTTGTTTTAGTAGTTTTTAGTGTTAAAATGAGATCAGGTCTATTACAATTAATTGTTCTATAAGTAATAATGTCACGATCCCAGTATAATTTGGCCGTACTATTTTCCAGGACACTTTTAGGGGAGTATTTGTAATAGGGAATTTTGTTGTCTACGACTTTATATTTAAGTGCCAGATATTGATGTACTTGTTTTGCTACGTTGTTATGTCTGTTAATATATTCCCTATTAGCTAAAACTTTACAACCGCCAGTTATGTGGTCTATTGTTTCGTTTGCTGAGTTACATAGCCTACATTTATCACTTGTTATACTATTGTCTTTTAAAATATGTTTGGAGTAATTTCTGGTTTTGATTATTTGGTCCTGTATAGCTATTAGAAAACCTTCAGTTTCTGCAAAAATATTACCTTTTATTAGCCAATAATTAGATGCTTCTTTATCGATATGATCTTGTTCAATATTTTTTGGATATTTGCCGTGTAAAGATTTCTTTTTCCAATTATCTATCTTAATACTTTCTTTTACTATTTTATCTTCTGGTTTGAAATCTTTATTTTTAAATTGTAGTGGTGTTCCTGACATATTAATATCTATTATTGCTTTATGTAATAAACTATCTTTAGCTTTACTTATAAAATATGCCCGAAGGTTATCTACTTGTTTATAATGCATATTTTTAATATCTACGAATCCACGTCCTCCTAATTTTCTTTTAAGTGTAAATCGTTCCAAAGCGGAATGTATGTGATGAATGTGATGTTTGTATGCTACGGATCTAGTGAGTGTATTGAGTGCATCTAAATCGGTATCGGTCCATTTCACAATGCCAAAAGAATATGTTAATATGGGTACAGCGTAAGTGTTAACTGCTTTTACTTTGTTTCTAGCCGATAAGTAAGTTGAAAAAAATTTATTTAATCGTTGTTTATAGTGTCCTGTTAACTCTTGTTTAATTTTAGTGTGCTCTATACAAGTATTTTGTTGATAACCTAAATATTTATAGTAGTCTCTATATTCCATTGGGTTAATTGTGTCCCTAAAGATGGTGAGATTATATGGTTCTGTTAGCTTGTGACGACCTTTTACTATACTATTGATTTTACATTTCTCGATTCCAAATTCCATTTTTATATTATTACTAAATGTTTCTGTTAAATTAAGTAGGCTATTTAGCTGTTGTCTAGTTGATGCATATAGTTTAATGTCGTCCATATAAAGGAGATGTGAAAGTTTAATTTTATTTTGTCTGTCAATAATGTATCCATGTCCTGATTTATTTAATATTTTAGAAAGCGGATTTATTGCTAAACAGAACCATAAAGGACTCAGGGAATCCCCCTGGAAAATACCACGTGCAATGTTAATTTTGTCTGATTTAAGTGATTTGTTTTCGGCTGTAATTCTTAAGATTGTAGTCCATTTAGTCATAGCGTGATTAAGAAAATTAATTAAGCTAGCATCGATTTTGTATAGTTTTAGTACTTGAATCAACCACGAATGTGGCACACTGTCAAAAGCTTTTTGATAATCTATGTAAGCGCAATATAAATTTCTGTGTTTTTGCTTAACCTGATTGTGAATTTCTGTGTCTATTATTAACTGTTCCTTGCATCCTCTTGAACCCTTACAACAACCTTTTTGTTCTTCTTCGATAATTTTATTTTTAATTATATGTGTATTTATTTTGTTAGCTATAATGGAAGTTAAGAGTTTGTATAACGTGGGAAGGCATGTAATTGGACGATATTTAGCGGGGTTAGATGTATCTACATCTTTGGGTTTTAAGTATGTAATACCTTGTGTTAAAAAATCAGGGATGTTACCAGGTTCTCGAATTAGGGCATTAAAAATATCTACAATATTTTTGTGTGTAGCTGTTAAATATTTTAGCCAGTAATTTTGAATTTTATCCGGCCCAGGAGCCTTCCAATTAAGCATCTTGGTTGTCGCTATTTTAATATCTTCTATGTCTATTACAAATTGTGGCATTATTTCTATATTTTCTAAATCGCTTTCTTCAGCTGTCCAAGATTCGGAAGTATGATTTATTGGATTCGACCAGATATTTTCCCAATAATTTTGTACATGCTTAATATCAGGTATTTGTGATATCTTTTGTTGTGGATTAAAACTGCGATATACTAATTTCTGATTAACTTCAAATAGTCTATTTTGCCTAAACCTCTGATTTGTTTTTCTGTAGCGCTTTAACCTTTTAGCTAGTGCTTGAAGTTTTTGTTTCAGTAAATCTAGTCTATCTACTATTTTGTCTTTTTCTATTTTTGTGGGATTAACTTTAAACTGTTTCTTCTGAGATAAATTTCCTTTTAAATATTGTGTATATTGACCGATTTCTTTTCTTAATTTTGATATTCTATTTTCCAAACGTTTTTCCCAAGCTGGCTTAAATATTTTAGTATTTTTATCTATATTATTATTATTATTATATATATTTTTACTATATAGTACAAAAAATCACTTTTATGTATCAATTAAATCACAAAGGATTGTCACAACACTTAGTGTTTCCTTGTCCATCTTGTGTCTGAGTATATATTGCCTGTTCTACGTTACCCAAGCATCAGGAATAAGTGCTCACACTGGCACAGTCATGCTAGTAGGATAAGTAGGTGTGTTCAATCCTTAATACGATTAAACGTCGACCTCAGATAAATGAGATCAGTGTGAGGACTAAGTTGGACTGGATTTGCTTACCCCGCTGGTCTAGTTTAAAACCAGAACCCAGCAGCTTTCAGCACTGAATAAGACAAATTTGATTTGGCTGTTACAGCCATACGACTCATTGTTCTTGTTGTACTTTTAAAGGGGTTGGCATTTTTTGTAAGTATAGCTGGGAATCATAGCTCTCTCAACCGAATTGCTTCACGGAGGTTTATGAGGGTGGCGTTTGTACTTCCCCGGTAGTTCTACAGGAGTTCTACCCACCTGACAGATGATATATTAAAATAGTTTTAGTACTTACTATTTTGCGGAGTCCGTAAGTTGGTATTCTCGTCGCCGATCGTAGCACGCCTGAATGCCACTGTCGTTCCATAAATCTTTGATAGCATCTGCATACGGATTTTCGAAAGTTGTAACACTCTCAAAGTCGATTGAAGCAATCAACTCTGCTTTTTCCTAAGAAAGAACATATGTCTATTAAGACTTTTATAAACTTAAAGAGGGGAAAATAATGAAAGCTCTTTTTAGATCTTATATATAATACAGCTATAACGCTTTGGGAATAAATCAGGAGGAACGAAAAACGTGAAGAAATAAACAAAATGCATAATCGGATCGAGACAAGCTGATTATTTTCGAGTCATATTTCTGTAATAGGGAAATTGATATTGTGATATGATTTTTATTTATATTTTAATCTGTTTGCTTTCCTTGTTTAAAATTGATGGATCACACTTAACGAAAAGATCACAAATTTCATTTCAAACCAATTTTAATGTAGTGTTAAATTCAACACTTCCTCCAATTCGTACCTAAGGCAATTGGCATTGAAATGTAGTTCTTAAGGAGTTTATTTCGATTTTAATCCATTCCGCACGTATCAGCAGTGCTCAATGGATGCGTTAATATATAAAGCCGAATTCTTTTAATAAGTATACCAACGGAAACCACGAATAAATAAATTTTTACGCGTTGCGTGAAGTTTGACCCAACTTTCAACCGAGAACAGATAATACGCGAAAGGAACCACGGATACGGAGCTTTAAATATAACATTGTTCTTTAAAAATACTTTAATAGAGTACGCTTACTTTGCTTTCTGCTGCACCATAGTCTATTTGTAGTAGATCCATTGCGCGTATCATACTCTGCATCGCCATGAAGATATTTTGGAAGACAAGCTTGATGAAACCGCGTTTATCTTCATCGCTGTATCCAGCCCCGTGGATAATTCTCATTTGTTTGATGAAAGTTGACTTGCCAGACTCGCCAGTACCTGTGGTCAAAATAATGTTATTATTACTATGATGTCAAATTGGGTCATGCAAGTATGTATGCATGTAATCC
Organism: Polygonus leo; assembly: GCA_018250455.1. Taxonomy (NCBI): domain Eukaryota; kingdom Metazoa; phylum Arthropoda; class Insecta; order Lepidoptera; family Hesperiidae; genus Polygonus; species Polygonus leo. Next base: position 3,295 of record DWNR01002265.1, on the reverse strand, counting down.
ACCTGAATCTGGATTATGCTATTTCAACCATAAGTGTGCGATAGCACTGGCACTTGACAGATTATTTAATTAGCTGAATACCATTTGGCAATTCTACCTTTAGACATTAATGCAATTGTTTATCAAATGAACTGCATTCCTGATGTTAAGTGTTCTGTAACGCAACCAATCATAAATATAAAAAAAATAACAGGAGTGCTAAGTGAAGTTTCATTCGCAGGAAAATTTTACTCTTCTAACATCATAAACTAGCATATAATAGAGGAAGGTCAGATATTTGCAGGCCTTATAGTTACCCTTTTTACTTCTGTATATTGATATTTTAAAATTGTTATGATATATTTGTGATTAATTAATTCTTATAACTGAGGAAAGAGCATTCCTTTCTTTTTTTGGAACTACAAAATGAATGAGTCACGGTCATCATTCACCTGTAGCTATATTCTGCATATTTCATCAAATTATGAAAACCATTCATGGATGTGTTATATTCTGTCTCAATAGTAGTCTTGCTTCACAATGACATCTGATGGTAGATATCTTACTTATGTATTATGATATTGCAACATTATACTGAACAGTGGAGCATTTTTTTTTTGTTAAAGATAATCAGGAAGTAAAAGTTCAACACATTTGTTGTTACTGGCACTATTATATTGCACCTCCGATCAAATAGTGTCGCAAGTCAAAATAGCAAACTGTCAAGTAAAAGGCCTTTGAAATTGATCCTAACTTTATTTTTCACTATGACCCAAATCATAATTCAAAAACAGATCAAATTAGCAATATGTTTTTCAGTAAGATAAAATAGTTTTTGAATTATTACCTGATTAGTGACAATAAAGTTAGAATCGAAGGCTGTTTTCAGTTTGCTTTTTGACTTGTGACACTATTTGAGCAGAGGTTTGATATAATGATACACTGTTACTGATCCCAATACACCAAGATAGGAGTCCCAACTGTTTTAAACCACTGATACTGATGTATCTGTGAAATCATAAATCGTCATCTAAATCTAAGAATTCTACCTCAACACCCTTTCAATTCCTAATCAGAATACAAAAGTTTTACATAAGCTATTAAGGTATTTCAACCTTTATCACCATACTAATTAAATATGGTGATAAAGGTTCAGGTAATGGAGATAAAGATAGCCTATGCTTGTAAGTTGCAGTGTTAGTTTGGGGTTTGTGTATGATACTTAAGCCCCAAGTCCTAATAATGGAAAAATAAACAAAGGTATGTGCCATCTATGATGTGATAACATAACCCAATCACTTCCGGATTTGGGATTTTCTTATAGTACTTTGTTTTAAAGTAAGTCATTTTAGCTATAATTCTTATTCATTGCTTGTAGGACAAGGAGATAGCAAGGAAAGCAGTTATTTTTTGGCTATCATGTTATCTCAAAATATTTGAATAGTTAAAAACTAAGATTTAAGGAATATTTATTTAGCTTTTATAGTTTTATGTTCCATAGAAACTGAAATTATATCTGTTTCTCTATTAAAATTTTAGAACAAATGTTTATTAGTATATTAATATTATGTGTTTGAGTATAGTAGTATGACTGATTTTGACTATTTTTAACAGAAAAGAAATATACTAAGTCCATCCATCCATCTGAATGTAACAAAAATAATCTTCTAAATGGTACATATTTATGAATTGTGTGAATTTCATAAAACTAACTCTTGAAAGAGATACCAATCTTATTTTGCTATTATTGTTATTCCATTTGTGTACTACAAAACCATTCCATTTGTGTTGCAACTTTGCAGAAATGAATAAATTGTTAGGATTGATTGATTGATTGATAAGGTTTGATGAAGTGATTAGTTACAGTTTCATAAAAGATTTCAAAATGATGAATTATAAATATTTTATACTTATGAATTGAATATATTTGTACACAATTCATAAGTTCATTTTGAACATACTGTTTCCAAAAAATCTATTAATTTCAATTATTACGCTTTGCAATGAGACTAAACTCATAAAAGTAATAATTAACTTACCAAGCAGCAGCAGTTTAAGTTCTCTTCTGGCATCTTTTTTGTCCTTTTTGAGTTGCCTCTCTATTTCTTGGTTGATTCTTTTCTGTTCTTTGGCCTCCTCAGATAAGCAGCACTCCATCTTTCTTCAGAACAGAGAGCCGTGAACAGTCCTTGTGTGGAGCCTTGGCCTTTCGGCAGGCTTATGAACGGAAACGCACCACTAATAAAAATTACATTCAACATTACACTCACAGAATCACATATGGGCCCACTCCAAGCGACTATATTTAAAAATAACACACCGAACGCACGTCGCGCGAATAAACATTCGAACTAAAAGTAATAAATGAATTCTAGACTAAACCGAGAACCCGGACATACGCATTTGTCAACTGCCGACATAAACACTTCGAAATCCATTTATATACGGGCCATGGAGCCTTGTAAAACGATCCTATAATCCTATTAATGTAACTAGATTCAAGAAACCTATGGCTATTCCCGCACGTGTGTAATAATATGATTAAAACTATGAGCAAACAGCAAATTGATATTGATAACAACATGTGTAGCTTTCTAAGGGCTTAAATTTGATATTTGTACGAAATAAAGGTTATTACATTCAGAATGAAATGTACAATATGTAACCAAAAGAAAAACATAACTTCTTTCTTGAATTTGCTTAATAAAGAAGATCAGGTCATAACAGACTCATCTTAATGAACCATTTATATTTTTCCCACATTTTGTGATCATTTTTCTATATTAGGTCTTTCTGAAACAGGTATTTTTTTATAGTTTGCAAATAGGTTGAATCCCTAATTCACTAGGTTAAATTTTTATTGAATAGAATTGCAGAATTGTAAATAGCTATTAAATTATGAAAACAATCAATTACAAATACGACACAATATAATGATATTTCAATGAATTCAATTCAATAACTAATAAAATCGTAAAGTCAGTGTGGGATTTGTTATGAAAGTGACAGTTGACTTTGACGTAAACAAAAATCAGTACCTACTATTAACATTAATATCTATGATATTATAAAGTATGGTACACACAGCGACCGATTATGATCGCTAGCGACTCGGGCTGGAGATGAAAGTCACTGCATCTGGACGTGCTTGTGTTAGCAGTAAATTAACGTCGCTATAAATGCGGCAGTTTGCTTTGCTGAAAATCTGAAAACTAACAAATTATTTGCCATCGTTAGCGACATCACTACTATGTGAACGGGGCAGGCGCGGTCGCAGACTCAGATTTTGTGGGGGGTCATAATAAATTTTGGGGGG
>DWNR01002264.1:0-13360 GCA_018250455.1 Polygonus leo | reverse complement strand
TGACAGGCAGTACCCCTGCATCATCAGAACCTGGCTTTTCGCTATAATATCCAGTTATGGACTTATTTGATCTCAAATTTAGAATACGTTTTTACTACACGCTCTCACTGCGAGAACTTGGCTGGCGGCACGTACTCCTGCACCTTATGTGCCTCTTTGTTGATTGGAGTATACTGATCTATTAACTGATTTAAATAAGGAATGACGTTTTTAATTCAAGACTTTTTTTTAATTATCCATTTTGTTATTTTTTTTCGAATCGCTTGGAACCAAATTTTATTAATTAACCATCATTTTATTTATTGGACTAATACGTACAGGGGTAAGTTTGTTTTGCACAGGTGATATTTAAAAAAAAGGATTCACGGCTAGCGTTAAAATAGGGAATAAAAATAATTAATTAAGATTTATTTCTTATTGTTTACATACATGTAATTTTGCTGATTTATTTACACTAGGAGTTCATTTTTAAGCGTGTATGGTGCTGGCACTATATTACAACAAAGCTTTTGTTTAATTTAACAATACATAGATCTATAAATAGATATTTTGTTAAAGTGTATTCAGTTAGTTGGTGTTGGTCATGCGGTGTTAGCGCGGCGGTCCCGCAGCAGCGCGGCCACGAAGAGCTCGCCCGCGCGGTACGAGGAGCGCACGAGCGGCCCGCTGGCGGTGTACAGGAAGCCCAGCTCGCCGCCGCGCCGCTCCCACTGCGAGAACTTGGCTGGCGGCACGTACTCCTGCACTTTTAAGTGCCGCTTCGTTGGTTGCATGTACTGGCCGAGCGTGAGACAGTCTACGCCCGCTGATCGGAGATCTGTGGGGAAATGTTTGGTATTAATTAATAATCGACCAAGTGCAAGTTGGACTAACACAATAAAGGGGAAACCCATCCGTACCACCAACAAACTTCTATTAGAAGCTTCTTTAATGTTATTAAGAAGGCTACTAGCGCCATCTATTTAGCACATTATATAAAATTGAGAACTTTGTTTATTTTAATAAATGCCATAAAATACATTATTCACTTTATAATAAACGAGTAAATAGAGTCCCAGTAAATAGAGTGACAGACAGACAAACGGAGAGCAGACCCTTAACGTGTCAGATCAATACGGTCATGACCACGTGGGTCATAGAGGTTAGAGTAAAGTTGTGTTGTAAGGTTGTGTAAAGACAAAAAAGAGAAAACTATATTTAAAAAGATAAATCATTTTTATATACCTTTCATAGTCTGCTCCACCTGTTCATCAGTTTCACCCAAACCGAGCATAATTGATGACTTTGTGATTAAATCGGGGTTTATTTCTTTCGCAGTCTCCAGAACTTTGAGGGTTTGACGATATCTGGAACAAAAGAAATATGTAAAAATTAGCACCAATTATGTAATTGACACACTACTGGACCCTGGCGGACATAATTTTGCCTTGAAAATATCTTGAGAACAGCTCCATTCAGCCATTCCAGCTTTATAGTCCTCGCTGGTGGCGAGAGATCTGTAGTCGTCTTTAGGTACAATTTAATCCTTAAAAGTTGGTTAAAACACATACCCAGCTCGTCTGTCCCTCACGAAGGGCGTGAGTCGCTCCACAGTCTCGATGTTGTGCGCGAACACGTCGAGGCCGCTGTTCGCCACCGCCGCGATACTGTCGCGATTGCCGCGGAAGTCCGGGACGAGGCATTCCACTAAGATCTCTTTGTTTCTGAAAATAAGTATTAATTTAAGGTAATTTAAATAGGTATTAGAACATCATCAGTAATGTGTTATTGATCAAAATATTTATTTTTTAGATTTTTACTTTAAAAATACACATAACTGAAACTGGAATAAATATATCACATATTTCTCATTGTATTCATAGATTGATAAATTCCTATATTTCAAAATAAATATAGTCAAGTAAAAACAAAAATATTAACCTATTATTTCAAACAAAATTTAAAAATTCAGTCATTCACATTAAAATAAAATATAAAAATAAGTTTTATGAACTCACTGTCTTTTTATTTCCCTCACAGTCTCAGCAAAATGTGCAGAACCTCCATCGGGCAAATCTGTTAAAAATAGTCATAGTAAAAAAATTATTGAGACATCTCAACTAATATCAAAGCACAGATTAACAATGTTATTTATGAGCAATATTGACACACATGATAGTTATGGCTTTTAAGTTAAGTTCTAGCTGGTGTTACAGGTTAGTAAACAAGTATTACGAATTATTTCCTGAAGTTCTTGCTATCTTTGGCCTTATTTGACTTATATATCAGAATCTCAGTTTTAATTTTATTTTTGAAAATGTAAAAAAAGGACAATATACAAATTCATATGGGTAAAATATACAATTTTACCAGTTTTTTTTGTGTCAAATTTTCATGATTATGGTAATTATATTTATTTTCTGCATTAGAATTATTTGATTAACTTAGGTATACCTTCCTTCTTTAATTCCAACATTATTATGTTATTCCACAGCAAACTCACCGTCCCTATCAACAGACGTAAGCACGATGTACCCCAGCCCCCATTCGCGGATAGCCTTCGCCGTGTTCCGTGGCTCGTCAGGGGCCAGGGGGGGGGGCGCGCGGGACGTCTTCACTGAACAGAACATGCAGCCTCGTGTGCAGGTGTCACCCATTAACTGTCAAGAGAAGAAGAAGAGTGAGTGTTTTGGTGAGGTAAGGTAAGGTACAAAAAGAGCTCTCCTTCAAAGCCAGCAATGTATTGGTGATCCTTCTGGTATTGCAAGTGTTCATAGACAATGATGAATACTTACATATTCATCATTGTCTATGAACAATGTCTTTCGATTGTAGACATTGGACGTGCCCCACGATTTTATTCTAGTTTAATCAATGCATATGTTTAAAATTTGTATATTTCAAAAATGACATCTTTTGTCATAGGTGTTTACATAAATGTATATTGCATTTTTAGGAATTTATGTGACCATAGATATTTCCAGAAAGTGAGTAGGTTACGAGTTACTTTACTTTGAAAATATATCAATGTATACATATTGGTGCCCTTGACTATATCCATGAAATTATTTTTTAGCTTTTAGTACATTTATCTGCAATATAAAACCGTTTAACTTATTTTTGTTTTTACTTTTTTTATTGATTACAAATAAGTTTAAACAATAATTATGATAAAAAAAAACATTAACAAAGACTCGCCTAATAATTACTTATAAGAAATGAACTTATACACTGGTAACACAATGCTACGGTAAGAACAATCATAACAATAAGTCTTAAAATTGCTTGGGGATGGTTCAATAGAAATTGTATGTCACTTCATACCATAATGGTTGCAGTGGATGTGCCGTGCTTGCCACCACTCCAGCATTCGCCAATGTTGGGGCATCGGGCTTCCTCACAAACTGTGCTAAGTTTGAGACTACGCAGTTGTTCCTTTAAAGCGGCAAATTTTGAGCCTGAAACCAAAACATTGAAAATAAATAGGATTGTTCTGCCTGAAGATTTATATATGAGACTTCTATGCATAATCATAATCAAATCAATCAAAGACAAAAGCATAATCATCTACATACAATAATTCATACATTTAAGGTATTTTTTGTAGTATACCAATACCAATGATACCAATACTAGTGATCTTTGAAATCCCACCATTTGGAACACATACCAGTCAACCAAAACATTGTCTATGTGTGTATGCGGCAACATTTACTCAAAATTGCTAATATATGTTAATGTATATAATGTACCCCAGATAATGCTAACTTAAAAAATTGTTGAAGTTGTTAGTTGTAGTTATGAATAAGATTAGTAAAATAAAATTATTTTGTTACAATATAATAATTGAGATTATTATTACTTGTTATTAATAATCAGTAAATGCAGTGTTATTGTTTAGTATTATTATTATGTGGCTGCTAAAAATTTTTCTGATCACTAAATTATGAGCAAATTTCATAGTATTCGTAAGTGATTGAGTTGTTTGTGAGCTAAGAAAAAGAATATACTTATTTTAAATCTCATGTTTAAAATATAAAATAAGAATAAAAGATGATAATCTATATTCTAACTGTTATAATTTAGCTACCTGTAGGAATAGAAGTCTTTAGCCAAGGAGGGAGTCTTAACCGCTTCGTATCTCCCTTCTCCCTTTTGAGTTTGCCTTCATACTCATCCCAGTTCTTGGGCCGATCTTCAGAAATAAACTCTGCTAATCCCGGCCCCTCTCGTAGTTTCTCTCTTATAACATCCAACTTGCTTGTATGCTTGCATCTTTGGAACTGGAATATTAAATTGACCACATTATAAATGTATTAACTTATTTACATCAATTAAATTGAAAAGAGAATTTTATATATTTTTTTTTTGTATAATGGTAGCAAATGAGCATGTAGTCCACCTTAGTGGTGACCGAATATTGTATCAACCTCTGAGAATAAAGATGTCTTCTTACCTACATACATATGAATGTATGTGCCTCAATTATAGTCAATAAAACCAAAATATAATAAGTCTACCAACTGGTAAATTTCATATAAAAGTAATAATAGTCTCATTACTAACATTAACATGTCATATATTATGGACTCTAGTTAAATGCTTTCCTGAATCAAATAGCAACATGTAATTCATCTCTAATATGTGGAACTAATAAAATGGGAACTATAAACCACTTTTATTATTATGAGCAACTTTCAGATTTTTAGATTCCCTCACTAAAGTCAGAAATAGTGATAGAGAATTACTGTACAATGTATTGATTACCAAAATCTACTACGACGCAATAATTTCTTTCAATAAAAATCATTAACCCCATATATTTCGTTAACCAAACAATATTTTTGTAGGTTATCAATGAGTTCTTAACATATTTTTAAATATTATCTAATCACAAACATTATCAGTGATTGTTATGATGGAAAAATATTGTTATTGTAATACTAACCTCATGATTCCTTGACATCAGTTGCGGTTTCAAGGCGTTACGAAACATGTTTGTAAGAAATTATCTTATTTACTTATGAAATCTCAATTACTAAATATTGAATGTAACATATTACGCGACGTAGATTTTTCGGAGGAGCAAAATAAATAGCACTCTACTTTAACGAGATCATAATTATCTTGTCTAAAAATTCTCAGATGATTTACGTCAATGTCTGTCAAGAATGTCAAGGATTGTCATATGCTCATATGTCTCCTGTAAACTGTCAAGAACATATATGCTTTACATCAAAATAAACTTTTTTGACCTTGGATTTTTTACTTTCCATTCTGGATTCTATGAGGTTGAAATTAAGTGTTCCCATATAATATATGAATTGGTAAAGAAAATAGTTCCCATATTTTCTTTACCAATTCATAAACAGTATCGGTACACTGCATAGTGCAATAATTATGACCCTAGATCCATTTGGCTCGTGTTTTGCAGTTTGCAAAATTTAATGATGCTGCAATGGAGAAATGATCTACTTTAATAAACACTATATCAACTATAGCTATCCATAAAAATATTTTCAACCAGTTCATTACATTTATGATTTACTAACATCTTATTCATATAAGGTGTGGCTGAAAAGTAAGAATCCTAGGCTGTAAGATCGACTATTAAAAATAATACTTGATGGAAGTTATGGTATAATGGCAATACTGGCTTAATTGTTTTGTCAAACAAATTAATAATTATGTATATAAAATAGGTATCTAACTATAGTTAAATTAGAGTCCGTGTCTCGTGATAGCTATTATGTAGTAATAAAGTTTTTTGCGTTTACTTACGAATTTGTTTATTTTAGCATTACCATTTATGTACTAGACATTGACATTTAACTATACAGTGTAAAAATCTATTGACCTTGGGGAAAGCAACAGTCAACAGCTGTCACCTAACCTAACTAATGTAACAAAGATGATATAAACATTTGTTTTTCTAAAATATCGCCATGAGGAACGTAGTGTCTCATCTGTTAGAAGATAAAATGGATGAAGCGGTCACTCATTATATAAACACGCATCAGCCTGGCGAGGTATGTTACGATTAACATTTTTTAACTTACTCTCGTAGACGCTGTGACGAAAAAAATATCGTCACAAGAGAATTTTTCGTCACAAGGAATTTTAAATAGTAAATATAAGTAATTTCCAATATGAAACGGTATCGTTCATATAACAATAGATATTACAAATATTTTTATATAACTATATTGTTATTTATGAGTATATACCGAAACTATCTACGTAAAAATGTACCTATGCATTTTTATCTTTATCATTTCATCTATACAGTTGATAAGATGCAAAGCGTAAATATTATATTATGTAAATCCTATGAATGTAATATATGTATAGTATAAATATAAGTTACAAACTGAGGGTTCAATCCATTGGTGCCACTAATTGACAGCAATCAATTAAATACAATAAAATCTTACCTAAATTCGACCACAGAAGTGTTGCTACCCCTGAGAACTCAGCTTAACTATGGTCAACAAAACTTTCCAACTGAATCATTGAATTTTGAGGGTTATGGTGATAAAATATTTTAAAATACAAAAGTATAACAATACATAATTCTCAATTATTTAGCATGTCAGGTATGCACTTCGGAATTTTTGGAACAATGCAAGGTAAAATTTTTATCACTGTGTTTGAAGGAAAACATACCTTACTATGTTTATACACGATGCACTTAAGATATATAAAGTAAAATCTTGATACAAAAAGTCTGAAGTGTTTTAATTCACATAAAGTTAGGGGACAAAACTAGGGGTTGAATAATCATTATTATTGTAGAGATAGCCTGTTCTCCACACTTGGACGATAATTGGTTACTTTTTATAAACATGATAGTTCAACAATATCATTAGTTATTTTTTTTATTAGTTGTTGCATATAAAATAATAAAGATATGTTTCTTTTTATAGCCTGTTCATGTAGAGGGCAACTCCCTGGCGCTGAACATTCAAGATGAGTCCAGCGGTAGAGTTGTCACTGTTATGCATTCGCAAGGGTTTGCTTCACAAATGTGCAGGTATTGTTCATGTTTGTTTATAACTTTTGTTTTTAATTAGGTCAAGGTCAGTCCACCTGATGGTATGTGGTCACTACTGGTCATGGATATTAGTAATCATATTGAAATAATTTTCTTAAGTTTAATTGTTTACATATCAATGTGTAGTCATTGAAATCTCAAGTATAATAATATTATCACAGCAAAATTGGTGAATATTTATTTACAACTTGTTATCTTGTTATATAAAAGTGAAATGTAGCCTGAAATGTCATTAACTACTACTGTCGGAATTGTTCATGATTCAATTTCTGTGGACTATGTGGGCTTCCTGGTTTATAAGTATGTTCGGCAATCACACCTTTTACATAAAAAACACAAATTACTTATTAAACAACTGCTTAATGGTGGAAAAGGATGGACCAGTTGTACCATCCCTGGTGAACCTTGTTAGGGTTTTATAAACTTTAAGATATTGACCATTTGCCATATTTCCAGACAAGTGGGGGAACAAGTGGGGGATGGGCACTGGGGGGAGGAGATCCTGGATGCCGACGGGAAGCTGGCGGCAATTGTGGCACACTTGGCACAGAACTCCAGAGCTCAACACAAGGTTGGCTATTATGTATGTCGTGTATTTTTATATTTACTAAGTTGAATGAATGCTGTGCTAGTTTAATAGTAGGGTATTTTATAGTTCTCGAAATTGAAGTAAAAAGTCAAACCAACATTGTAAATAATAAAAAGACAGCCTTACATTTGCAATAAGGCCTTCTGTGTTTTTCCAGAATAACATATTTCTTTCAAGATGTCCCTCTATGGCCTTGACTACTTGACACTAACATGTGTGTTTTTAAGTATTTTAAAAATAATAAGACCTATATGAAACACAGTTTTATTACATTAAAGTAGAAAATAAGCAGTTCTTCCTGATGATAAGAGGTCACTGGTGCTCATAAAGATCTTCCACTTCACTTCCATTATCGGTCGTCCACTGATATGTTGCAACCCCTGAGGTTGATCATCTTCATATAATTAAGTGCCAAGCAGTAGTAGAGGGTTTGATATTGGTATTATCGCCAGTAAACTATATGTGGTTTATGGCATATTTGTTATTGTTAATTCTTTCTTTTAACAAATCAAGCTTTTAACAAATTAAGTTAATGATGTTTTCCAGGTTATAGAGAGTAATGTTTATGACTTTGTCCATGAGGTGGCTGGTCTGTTTTATCATTAGGTTTGGTTATAAAAAGAACTGGCTATTCGTAAGTATCCCTGTCGGCTTATATGAAATTATTTGTATTTTTTTTGTTTTATAGTGTTAGTCGATCAGCAAACTATGATGCTTTAGGTTCCAAATGTGCTCAAAATATTTTTTAAAGACTTAAGAAATAGAATACCAAGATACTTATATCCGTACCAGGCGTGAATAAGTTGATAAGTCGAATTGCATATTCAACTTATCAACTTAATATATATATTTTTTATTCTCCACTGTGCATTAGAATTGCTGTATTTATAGGTTGTAAGTCGGCGGGTTTGTTCTACCGCACACAACAAACTTGTGAATATTTCAATAACTCTGTTAATAAAGAGATTAACGTAACATCTTGAGATATTTAAATTTATATTGCAAGTCGACTTATCAGCGTATTCACGCCTGGTACGGAATTATGCTCATTCGCTACCCTTATACGATAAAAAAATCTCTGCACACATTATCAGGGATACGAAAAAGGAGTACATATAAACATCTGTTATAAATTCCAAATATAAGAACTGTTACATCTGAAGTGAAGCCGCAGGTAGAAGCCATTAATATGTAGTTGAACATTATACGTGAAATGGACGCCATTTTTCACCACAGACACTAATGCACGTGGAATCGATTCTCGATTCCGAAAATTGGAGATTTATAAATATTTAAGAGTCCTCCAAATTCCAGTTCTGATATTAGGTACACTCAGACAGTCATCTTGGATTATTTAATATTTCTCTGAAGTTCCAATTCCATGAAGGCGTTTTCTAAAATGTCAGTCAAGTTTTATTGCGTTTGGGGTTAAAGTACATAATTTTAATATTTGTTAGACAGATTACAATGTTTAATCTTCACGTATTGTTCTTACAGTATGTGTGAGTGTTCCTTATTTATTTGTGTTCATTATTTTTCATGTAAACGGAATTTGATGTTTTTGTGAGGTTATGGGATCATCTCAATGTTTCTTAGTTATTTCTGGACCCAGCCTAGTACGTTTTACCGAAACGTGCGTGCTGAAACGAAGCATATTATACAGTGCAATAAGTAATAGATAATTAATAACACATTTTATATTATCTTTGCGAACATAATAAATCTGCAAAAGAACTTATGGAAATTCACGATTTTAGTTTAATTTCCAAATAAATTTATAATTAGCTGCTTTTGGTTTTTGTTTGCTAGTATTAAGATAAACAAATTTATTAGTACATTTAATTAAATTTGTTAGTATTACAAATTGGTTTAGATATTAGTATATTAAATGTAATTAAGAGCAAATAACAACAATAGAGCTAATTGAGGGAATAATTCGCAGAACTAAGTTATCCAAAGTACTGGAACTTCGGGAATGTTTAAGAAATATAAAGCTGGAAATTCCCAAGTTTTTGAGTCCGAAATATTCGTGAGAGCTTCGTCGCAACGCATTCTGAATTGGACGATTTCAGGGCTTTGTAAATCTAATTACTACTTTAAGTAATTAAGATTAAAGAAATTAAAAAAATAGTTTGTGTTGTATTTTGATTTCAATTAAATACCGTAACTCTTTGGACTTGCAGTACTACAAATCAGAAGCGTGTGTGAAGTCTACTAATTCACCAGACATCGCTATGGACTATACCTTTCTGAGTGTAGGACACACTCATGCAGCAGTTTTTATAGTAGATAGAGTAATAAAGGATTCCCTGTAGACTGGGAAGTAAGAAAGTAAACTACCTCTTGTAGTCACTGTCGCTAATGGGATGTTACCAGGTGGTAGAACTCATGTAGTTCGACTGGCGAGATACCACCGCCACCCTCATAATCCTCCGTGAAGCAATTTATTGTGTTTCGGTATGGAGAGGCGTGGTTGTCGGTTATACTTAAACGCGAGGCGAACATCTTAGTTCTCAGGGGTAGCAACGTATCAGTGATCAAACTTAGGTATGACTCTATCGTACTTGAGGATGGTTATTGATGTCCATGGGCGGCAGTGGCCACTTACCATCAGATGGACTGCATGCTCGTTTGCTACCTTTACACAAAAAAGTCTGTAATCAATGTCACTTAGAAAAAGCGATACTAATAATAGCACCATGCTTCTGACTAAACTATTGCAATAGTCATATTATATTTTGGTACAACCTCTTTGTTGATGAAATTAAACTTAAAGCAACAACCGAACAGAAATAAATAGGAATCGTTAATGTACTAGTTCAATCCACTTAATTTATATAATTACTAGCTGACCCAGCAAACAATGTTCTGCCATAAAAATTATAAAAAATGGGGGTTAGTGGTAGAAGGGTGAAATTTTAGGGGTGTATGTATTTTTTGAAGCTAAATCATAAAAAAATAAAAAATGTCCAAAAACTAAATAAATTTTTTTTTGGGGGGACCACCATTATCACGTTATCGGATCATATTGTGAATCTAAACCATTCTCAAATCCCCTTTACAACACACAAAAAAATCCGTCAAAATCGGTCCAGTCGTTTAGGAGGAGTTCAGTGACATACACATGCACACAAGAAATATATATATGAAGATTATTGTTACAGTTTAATAAAACTATAAAGGTATCTTAGTATTCGAATAAAGTTTAAAAAGAATTCTGAGAAATTTCTGTTATACCTAAGCGTCTACTTCGCTTTTGATTTTACTAAGTTCCCCGAAGTACCTACTGGAACTGGAATTGTGGAAATAAAGCTGGAAATTCCAAGTAGTACAATACGCGCTCGTAAGTGCTCTTCCGCGATGCATTTAGTTAAACTGTGGTGAAGCTTAGCAATTCAATGACTTGTTCGGTCAACTATAAGAGAATACAGTGCTATTATATTTATGTTAATACTACGTTTTGCTCACGGCTCTGGATGATATTGCACATTTTTTTGATATTTTAGGTGGTAGTGATCATGTAGTTCGAACGGAGAGGTACAACCGTCACCGTCATAATCCTTCGTGAAGCAATTTATTGTGTTCCGGTTTGGAGAGGCGGGGTGGCCTTACTTAAACGCGAGGCAAACATCTTATTCGTCAAGGGTAGATACGCATCTATGGTCAAAATCAAGGAGCTACGATTTAATCGTACTAGGGGATGATCACTAATATCCATGGGCGGCAGTGACCACTTACCATCAGATAGACTGTTTGCTCGTTTGCTATCTTAAGACGATAAAATGCACATGGATGGTAGTGACCATTTATCACGAAGTGGCCTTTAAGCTCGCTACTATATAAAAAGAGTAAACGACTGGACTTTTCTTAGTAGCTCTGTCTTTGATTGTGTATCATTGAATGCCAGGTGGCAAAACTCATGTAATTCGTCCGGGAAGGTACTACCGTCACCCTCGTATTCTTCCGTAAAGCAATTCTTGTGTTTCGGTTTGGTGAAGCTAGTTGCTGCTAAACTTACAAACGAGGCGAACATCTTAATCCTCATAGGTAGCAAAATATCTTTGGTCAACCATAGGTACGATTCAATAGGGGATATTACTAATGTGATTATCATGAGCGGCAGTGACCACTTACCAGCTCATGGACTGCATGAAATACAAGAAGAAGATTGCTCAAAAAATGAATAATTTTGAAAGTGTATATACTTGCGGGATACGTGCTCAGTATCTTCTGACGACTACGCCCCAGATACCCCTCCTCTTGGGACGATCTCTTAGTATCCTTGCTTCGCCCATGCTCAAAATAAACATAATCGAAGAATAGAATTTCGCCAAGATGCACTTAGAAAAAACAGTCCAATAAATAATGCTTCTTTAGTAAAAATATATAAGTATTTTTATGGCCGCTAAGATCTCTCTTACAGTCATAAAAATATTTCTTCAGCTGTAACCATTTCTAGACAGAAAAGATCTTAAAGACTTAGCATAAAAAGACGATACTTATCCAAGAAGCAACTCTTACTGGAAACTTCATCCCGATTAAAATCTTAATATTTTATGAAGTTGCCGTAAGCGTGGCGGATTAAATTTAGCCATTGCGTGCCATCGCGTCTAATTAACTCGTTAACATTCCACGCGCCACAATCTGTTTATGTTACTGATGAAATATTCAGCTAACCTCGTAAGTGTTGACCTTCACTTTGTCTCCGGAATCCTTGACCAGGTATATGACTTTGTATTAAACCAATAAATAAAATTTACTTTATTAAACGCTGTATTCAAAACGAAACGACCGTTTTCATTAATATCTTTTCCGGTGTGTGGATTGTGTCAGCTTAAAATATAGAATACATTTCGATCCGATAGGTGGCACTATTTCCAAAATCATTGTATTGATCATAATGAATTTTAGTGGGTATGTGTCCAATTTAGAAGATACATTTCGATCTAGTAGGTGGCGCTGTTATCGAGACACAGAGAGATTTTTAGCCAAAATAACATCTTCGTAGGTTCAAGCATAAAATACAATACTTATCAAACTGCACCTCGCACTGAACTGTCATCTCGATTACATGTTAATATTTTATGAAGTTGCCGTAAGCGTAGTACAATCGCGGATTAAATTTAGCCATCGTGTGACATCGCCTCTAATTAACTCTTTAACATTCCACGCGCCACAATCTGTTTATGTTACTGATGAAATATTCAGCTAACCTCGTAAGTGTTGACCTTTAATTTGTTTCCTGAATCCTTGAAACTTTTTGGAGTTTAAGTATCGTATACAATTTAACTATACAATACGAGTTAAGTGAAATTCTTGGAGTGTGTTATGATTGTTTCAGCTTCAAAGTTTGATTAATTTTGATCCAGTCGGTGGCGCTATTTTCGAAACCATTAGACTTATTTTAACGAAAATTTGTGTACGTCGATTGGTCAAGCTTGAAACTTATCTTACTTTTGAATTCGATAGGTAGCGCTGTTGTCCAGATGTTAAGAATTTTTTATGGCTTGAATTTCTTCCACCTTGACTTAAATATAAAAGACGATGATTATCCAGAATACATATTTAAAGATAACCCCCGATTAAAATTTTAATATTTTATGAAGTTGCCGTAAGCGTAGTACAATGGCGGTTTAAATTTAGCCATTGCGTGCCATCGCCTCTAATTAACTCGTTAACATTCCACGCGCCACAATCTGTTTATGTTACTGATGAAATATTCAGCTAACCTCGTAAGT
>DWNR01002263.1:0-13363 GCA_018250455.1 Polygonus leo | reverse complement strand
TCGGACCACCTACAAGATCTCAATCGCTGAGACACGTTGACATTCCCTTTCAAATTCTCACGCGATACAAAATAAACATCTATTTTCAGTCGAAAAGATATGAAACAAAAAATCCGTCGGTATTACGAACGCTTGCAAATGAAAACAAACAATGGAGGCATAAATTCATGATACGTTAGCGTAAGCGGGCCGGAAGGTGACCAGATGCTCGATTTTACTCGGATCAATATTTTTATGTGTTGACCGTATGCAAGTGTAATTTCGTTAAGCACTTCTACTGTTAAGTAAAGTTTTTTTTATAGTTTGTTAGTAGTAAACGAGTATGCGATCTGTGTGATGGTAAGTGATGATGAAACATCGATATACATGATCAACCTCACGTAAAATCGCAAATCTGATGAAGAATTCAAATCGGTTGTTATTATGTTAATCGGTGGTAAGGTTCTTTGAGGACTTGCCTCGGTTCGTATATATTGACAATCTTAAAGCACAACACGTACGTCCATGTACCATCTACCAACGATTTTGCTTACAACGTTGATGCTTTTTATAAAGATAAAACATAAAAATAATACATTTTAGACGTAAATATGATAGGTTAGAAGTAACTTATTTGGTACACTACACTGGATGAGATTGTGGAAACCCTATTTATGTGGCTGCAGCGGATTTAGACTTAACTGCCACGTCGACTTTTGATATGATTTACTGGAAATATTATTTTAGGCGGCGCCAAAATTGTCCCCTTTTCATTTTTCATTTTTGTTTTTCAAATGAATTAACGCCGACAATTTATTTTTAGTTGTGTTGACACATATCAGCAATTAACCATATCAATTCAATCACTCCGCTATAATAGTTATTTCCACAGAGAATGTAATCACTACGTTGTAATTATTTGTATGAATCAAATAATAGTTTACTTATACATATATTTTTTTTGTAATAAGAATATAAATAAGGTGTTCCTCTGATTTTATTATGCATACGTTTCTAACGTTTGATATAATATTGAAATAAAATTTATGTTTTCATTAAACAAGTGTTTGTTATTTCAGAATAAAATATTTTATAGGCATCTGTATCTTTCCATTATAAATGAGGGTTGAAGTGTAAACATCGATAAAAATATTCGTAGTTTGTTTTAGATAATATGATCGGAATCGTAACGTAAATTATAATCGTAATGGAGGTGAAATTCGAAATAAACTTGTCGGTTAGTATTGGAATAACGCATTGTGTGAGGCGGAACGTCTTCGGCATGCGGCGATATTGCGCTGTAAGTAAAATAAACCACCTCTCGGTCGTTTGTTTATTATTCTAATATTTAATTTTGAACGTCCGCAGTGAGTAGCGGTTGAATAAAGTACTTACTTTGAAGTAGCAAAGTGTTTGTATGCTTGAACGTTTGTTTGTCACGTTTTATTGCACTTTGTGTATTAGGATCAAATACATTTGGGACTGTGAGTCCGAAATGTATTTGATCGATATTACGCGCAATTTATATTTTGCGGCAAACGATACGTTATACATAATAAGTTTACAATGCTTAAAAATCTTTAGTAGATTAACTATGGGGAAAAGAAAACCTAAACTTTTTTATTGCCTTAAAATTAGAATGACTAGTTCTTCAAACTTAACCAGTGAGATTTTATCCGTAGTATTTTTTAGTATTTTTCAAATCTTTAAAACTTTTAATTAACATTATATCATTAAAACGTATAAACGATTAGGTCCAAAATAAAATCGTTGCCACTTTACTTAAAAACGTTTGCATACTTTCTATAAGTGAATTCATCACATTGCATTAAATTACTAAGAAATGTTCGAGCAAACTCCTAAAACGTAGCAACGTTTAAAAGTGACTAATATACGGGCGAGTCGTAACGTAAACTGTTCTCATAAGGATCGCAGTTTTATCATAAACATGTGGCCCTTGATTGCGAGTCGGTGAGAACACTCATATTGGCCGTAGTTCTTGCAGCTTTGCGATTAATGTAAACATTGTGGCTGTTTATAATACTTTAAACTATTTATATTATCCATTCTGAATACCCTTTATAATGTTTATTGATTTAATATTTTACTGAAATTTATTAGAACAAATTGAAAGGTAAGGTAACTCGATCTTTGTATTAAAAATAGGTAAAATTTATCTTATATCACGAGATTAAAAAGTTATCTTAATTAACAATATTTTCATTTATTCTTAATTACCTTAAGACAATACGGCTAATATCTTGCTAGCAAACAATATTAAAACTCGAGAGCGAAACAATATGCAACCCTCACGCCAACCTCTCGCATACGAAACAAATGACCGATGTTGGTTGTAATCTGAACTATGCGCGCGCGCATACCCCGTACCTCATCGTCCCCGTGACGCGGCCGGATAAATTAGGGCAATTAGTTCGACGCACCAACGTGACACCCGCCTGCGTAACACACCCGATTTGTTACAATTTTTGACTGAATAGGGTTGTGACACGTTATACGCATTATTATGTAAGGCTAATGAGGATACAAAAAAACAGATATACAATGCGAATGTGGACGCATGTAGATACCGAGGGAGACCCAGACTGACATTTCATGATCCAATTGATCTTGTGCTGTCTGAAGGAGGTGTCAAGAGTCTCCGAAATTGCCGTGTTTGTATGAGAGTCTTAGATAAGTAAAAAAGATGAGAGATATGAAAGTGGAAGAAGCTAGGCAAGTATGCCAGAACCGTGCCGTTTGGCACTTAATACCTTCTGCCTACCCCGTTAGGGATTTGGCGTGAAGATGTGTGTGTGTGTGCTAATGAGGATTGTTAGTTACTTACTAAACATACTATAAGGTTTGTTTCTGTTAAATGTAGAGTAAATAAGATTATTGTTTAACATTACTAACATGAATTACATAAAACTATATTTTCAGTAAAAATTGTCCAAGGCGTTAGTATGCTAACAAACTATAAAACAAAGTTAGAAACGACATTGTGTTTTGAACTCTCAAATTATGTCCAAGGATAACATGAGGTACATTGTCGACACTAAATATTAAAGTAATAAATAATAAAGTGTAACAGAAAAATACTGAAAACTTGTTTCTAGTGTTCCCTACTCAGAAAAAAAACAGATACGTATTAAGCTAAGATTTCTATAATAATCTTAACGTTAATGTTGTTATATTGTTAATGTTAACTTATGATATTCTATTAAAACTCTTAAGTGAGCTTTTCTGAACAAAACTATTGATATTGTTTTTATGAAAATATTCTATAAACTAACACGACAAAATTTAGCGATATAGTAGAGACATCAAATTTTAATTTTAAGTTTTTCAGTTTCGGAAACAATTACTGTGGCAACCTAGCGCCGCTCCCTCCAAATCGTTTTGATTTACGGCCGGCGCAGGTCGTCGCTTCCCGCCCCGCGTCATAACTCTACTTTTGGTGCAATGACTACTTAGGGAAGGGTAATCTTTACAAATTCCTGTACTGTAATACTGAAGTACTGAATGCTTACACTTAATTAGAGAAAATTGTAGAGTTTTCACTTTGATTCTTATTCCGTTCCCATCTATGGATGCCTTATTTTTGTAGGTGTATTTTGCACAAAATAACACCTCAAAGACCTTTTAAAATTAACATATATATATCTTATTTAATATAAGTAACCGAAATATTGTCTCATTAAAGATAAATGATTTATATTTAGCTTATAATTATTTTGACTTTTATCCCATCAAAAGACGTGCAAATTATAACACGTATGGTATAAATTACCTCTACCTAAAAGGCTCAGCTGTTACATAATGGGTAAGCCCCGAAATAACCGCAACGATGCAGCGCGGGCGCATCGGTTGCAACTAACGAGGCCTGCAACACAAATCACCGTTAGCACCCGCGACGGACCGTTTGAGCGTGTTTGAATACACTGAAACCGCTTCTCTGAATTACAATGTATACAGAATTTTGAGGATTGTAATCAGATTAACATAATTTCAGCATTCTAACGCAAAATTTTCTTCTCTATCCCTGTTTATCCCCTTCTGACTGCCTACTTTCCTTTCTGACTGTCTTTTTGTTTTATTTTGCCGGAAACCAGTAGCCTAATAGATATCAGATAATATTTAATAGAATAAGCTCCTTTTGAATGTAAACGTAATGTAGGTTTTTATGCATATGTGTAAACCGAGATACACCTACACTGTCATTGTTTTCACTTATAAACGTATTTATATTACAATTCATCATTGCAAAAGCTTTCAACAAGGTAACAATTAAAACACGATTCGAATATAATATAGACACCTATTAAAATTATAACACTGTATGTCTGAAGACAATACAATTATAAATAGGTAGGTATAATGTAGATACCTTCTAAAAGACTTGATCTTTATGATGTGATGAGTTTATAAAGATGTTATGGTTGCTGATTGATTGTTGCCAACTTCAATCTCGCCTTCTCTCCGTCTCTCCTCTTTAATTGGCAAACGATGGTGTTTCGCAATAGGCCATGACGCCGGTATGAGGTGACACGTTGTAAGTTCATACTTCCATTAAATTAAATTCCAAGTTATAGGTATATAGTTATACTACACTGATTACCTAAGTACGAAAAAAATTATTTTCGTTGTTTAACAAGTAATATGAAAAATATTTATTTACGATGTAAGGAGACGGGCTCATTTGATTTTACGTAATTTTGGATTACTAGGCTTCTTGTCTTAAAACAACCAGGAGCAATTCTATAATCTTGGTGGAATATACATGTGGTAGAGACATTACAAACTAGTTTGATGTCATTAAATTTAAGTTAGGTTCGAAAAATTAATATATAAAAAATACTTTTAAATTTTCAACATCTTTTGTCTTTTAAAGTATAAGTAGACAACAAGCCTTGCAAATCACCTTATCTGCGATCTAATCAGTAAGTGGTACCTACTGCCATGTTGTTAATTTGACGAGGAGCCTTGTGGAATTATACACCTACCACCTACTCGCCGAATCGCAACTTTTCCATGAGGTATCCGTTTATGCAATCTAGTATCGATAGGTATCGCGCTCGTCGATCCAAATAGCCTCGAAATAGCGCATCGTTGGCAGCATCAGTCAATCAGCAGTCAAAACATCGCAGCCGCACGACACCGACATTTCGCTCCACCGCCTTCCTAGAACATGTCTGCAATGGCACCGTGTTACAACATCGCTAACTGAATTCAAACAGGAAATTCATTTGCGCGTAATTTTATTACGAATGGCCATGTTGAACTGTTTATTTTAATAGAGAACTTGATTGTATCCCTTTTGCTGTATACGTTTTCCGTGGAAATTACGTTCAATTACCTAATAATATTGGGTGAACTTAATTTTTCAGTGTTGCGTATAGCTATGTAGAAAAACATTACACGAAACGCAAAAATGTTCCTATGTACCCGAGGGACTATTTCATCTTATTTTTTGAAAATATTAAACACAAATTCCACCACAGATAATTGAATTAGTGGGTTTAAGCTTTATCACTTTAACCTATTTTACTTCAAAAACAATTTCTTATACTTTATATTTTTATGAGTGTGCGGAATATTTACGTCGATTTTAATCACGGTAAACGGATTTTAAAGTATTTTTATTAGTAGGTATGTTTTGAAATTCACCCCTAACGGTGTTAAAATATTGAATGAACGGTGTGAATGAATGAGTCTATCTATGTCTGTATTATAAGGCGGTTCACTCTTTTATGTAAATTAATTATCAATTAGTCGTTTATTCATGAATGATTTTCATATCCTTCCAGTGCATAACAAAAGTTG
The DNA here is from genome assembly GCA_018250455.1 of Polygonus leo. NCBI lineage: Eukaryota > Metazoa > Arthropoda > Insecta > Lepidoptera > Hesperiidae > Polygonus > Polygonus leo. The sequence continues at coordinate 7,561 of DWNR01002263.1, read as the reverse complement.
ATGATTTAACTGTTACTGATGTTAAAACTTGCCGATATACTGTTATATTATGGAATCGTTGGTGCATTTATGATGCATAGTCCTGCAATAGCTTACTAGAAAGGACGCTGCATGAGCTGCATCCCATGACAGAAACATTCCCGTTCTTTGTGACGTGTGTCGATCGGCTTGTTAATGAGGAACGCCGGCAATGCTGACACTCGAAGTGATCAAAGGGATTGCTTCTGCGCTGCTAATTTGTTAGGCCGAACCGCACTTACTTTCGTTATCTATTTGTAAGCAAACGAAACTTTGCAACGTTATAAGTGCTCCGAGTTTCTGGAACAAAATGTTTGTTTGGCAAATTTGCCTACCGCAAATTGCGATATAACCAATGTTTGTTATTGCTAAAGGGTATGTGATATATGTATTAACAACATAAAGATGAAACATTTTTCTTAAGGTATACTTATAAGAAAATTTATTTTTGTAGAGTATCGGTCCTCCGAACTACATAAGAATATGATCATACAAAGTTAACATTTGAAGTAGGTTTTATTCTGACTACCACGATAGAGTTACATCACGGGTTACATTGTAAAGTAGTTCATGTGAAGCTAATATGTACCTATAAGTGTTTTTCAAAAATAGAAAAGTAAAAACTCTTGCAGTTTATTTGTTGTTCTAAAATGTAAATGTGATTACAGAATATTTTATGTTCCGTTTTGAGTACCGAACCAAATTACCAAAGCTCCGCTGTGCGTCCATCTGTCACAGAGCTGTATCTCCTGTAAAATAGGTAGATACCCGACTTTTTAAATACAAAATGTATCACTATGGTATCTATATAAAAGAATAAAAATAGTAAAAAGTTGTACTTGAAAGTATTTTTTGAGCCATCTTAGTTATTTTAACATACATTGCTATATGTTGGCCGTAGATATGACACCTTTAGTGTGCGAGTCCTACCTGCATTTGACCGATTAATTATGTTCTTACCTAATGCATTAGAGACAGAAGGTTCTTGCTAGTCAAAATAATTCATACCTACTTTAAATAAATACGTAAATATAAAATGTATGTGCATACCAAATAAAAGTGATGACAAAAGCAATCTAATGTATGCGAATGCATAATTAAGTATAGAAGGTTACTTGTTGTTTTGTAGTGGAATAATTTAATCGCTTGCATTCTTAATTGTAATTTAAACTAATTAGAGACTATTAGGGTTCTGTACCCACAGGATGACAACAGGACTATTCCTAATACATCGTTGTCCGTTGTTCCGTTGTCTTTTAATAAATATTATAATATTTAAAAAAACATAGACAACAAAGACAAGACATATACAAAAAATACAAAGAAAAAAGTATAGTAACGTATAAATAAGGGCGTCCAAATACAGAGAATAGTCTTTAGATATTTTGATTATATACCTATATTATTAATTAAGAATATGTATTAATCACGCTGGTAAGATGAGGATATAGATGATATAAGTTCTTGTAATATTGACGAAATAAGAAGTTAAAAGAAGCTAGCGTTATGTGCACGCCATCTGTTGGTACGGGACCATTCATGTGTGAGCCTGAATCGCACTAGGCGATTTTATTTGATTATAATAATACATTTTAAGACAAGTTACGCTATTTAAATACATATTGAAACCGCTATGCATTTTTTTCTTTACATTGTACCTATTCCTTAACATTGTATATTAACTTTTGTAATATAAATATCATTAACCGATTTGGTAAGAGATTTTGTTCGGTCTACTTTTCGTAGATAATAATTGATAAATTTCAAAAGCCACGTAGATAACTTGTATTATGGTATATTTGTTAGGTTAACAACGTCATTTTTAAAGTTTCGTATCCAATGGGCCATCATCCAAAGGGTCCTAGGGCGCCCACTGTCTGTTCGTCTGATTGTCATAAAGCTGTATCTCTTAACTCTTAAGTAAAGGCTTCCGATACGTAAAACTAATATATTTGGTGTTTATTTGCTAATCTTTTAATTAGCAAGAGGTGGAGATCCCTGAAAAATTCACTTCAAACATCGATTACGACAAATAAGGAGATTTAAAAGAATTTTATTGGCTATTGCATGGTGATCCGAAACCTTTTCGCGAGTCCGTTTTGCATTTAGTCGGCAAACGTTATTCCGCCTCTTATATAAGAATAGAGGGTTGTGATAGAAGAGTGAAAATTAAGCATAAATAAGTAATTTTTGACGCCAAATCGTAAAAAAAATCTGGAGAGGTGGCCCCTTATAATCTATTCTAATTCTGAGACCTACCAAATAACACAAAAAATAAATCATAAAAATCGGTCAAGTCGTATTGGAGGATTTTAAATTCCTGAAGTCTCTTTCCGTCAAATAGATTTGAAGATTAATAATATGTAATAATATATTAGGGATTACAATTACGCAATGCAATTTTAACTTAAGCAGGATTAACTTGAAATTCAAGTTTTCTGTTGATTTAAATCATATCATTAAAATTAACACTGGAAGCATTGTAGTGGAAAAAATCCCATTAAAGATGGGTTTGTTGCTATTACTTGGAGCGATGGAGGGTACGTAAATCAAACGTGTCTCACGAGGAGCCCAATGTGGCACTACACGTGTTGCACTGCTATAGGGTTGTCAATAATTATTAATCATTAATTATTGCAAAATATATGTTAATGATCGTATCTATAACTATAAAGTCGTATCGTGCTGCATGCGAAGCTGATCTTATAAAAAAAACTACTATTTTATTAGGTATAATTTACTAATATATTATTATAGATTGATTCAGAACTTGATGATTTTTATTTATGCTATAAATAAAATTGAGGGTTAAATTTGGTAGTAGCCATATATTTTACTTTACAAATGAAGACGACCTTGAGTTGTATGTCTCACCGGAATAGAATTTGCATTTTGTTGTGGTGTCTGGACGATGCGACATTAATAAAATTAATCACACTAATTTATTTAATCGATCAAGTGCAAGGACCTCGATGATTTCGAACTACGGACAATAGACGGTATACAAGTTATGCTGTTCAACAACAGATGGCGCTGCTTAAGTTAGAAATATCCGAGCGAAGTTCGGTCGCCTAGCTAGCAACAATTAAATGATATTGCACCAAAATATATTATTTGTTGTTATAACTGCTATACAAATAGGTACTACAACTAATAATCACCTAGTACAACAAATATTTTCTGTAACAAAAAAACGTTTTTATTCTTTCATTCTGATACAGCACCGTCCACATCCACTTCACCCCATCCCCTAGCAAGACGGACGATTGGAAAACAGTTTTAGTTATATATAATAGATTTCCGTTAGTACCCTTTGATTACGAAACCCTTAAACGACATTATTTAAATAGGCAACCCTACACCGGCAGCGCAGCAGTAGCGGCGCTCGCGCACGTTAGATTTATAGCGCTCAATCAATGCGGATTTATTGCTGAGGAAGCGACTTCACTCTCCTTTTGTTGCATCTACGACTAATATTAGAACAACTATTGTAATTGGCTACCAACACCTGAGTCGACAGTTATATTGTTATTAGTCTAGAGAATATTTTTAAATGTAAAGTTATTTATCAAATAAATGCGTTGTACAAAATTTTAAGAACGTAGTGCTATGAGCCGTAATTTTGTTTATAAGATACAATTTATTACTTTAAACGTTGGCTTTAAAATACTTTCAAAATTGTTTAGAAGATAAATTAAAAATTATTATGAATATATTTGAATACACATTCTTATAAATATATATTAATGTATTTTAAAAAATCTTTGCTTTTCAAGTAAAAGTACTTAGCAGGTCCTATAACCGTAGTACTTAGGTATAACCGCGTGGGTCTTATACTTAACATATGTAATTATTTAAATTAATAACAAAAAATAAAACCGTTTAAAAAAGTGAAAATTACGCGGAGCTATACCTCCATCTTAGACTAACCAAATATTAGTACAATTATAAATATATTGTTAAAATTATCTAGGTACCTTATCTATAAGTCAAATGTAAGAAGTGCACGTGCCTATAATAATTATAAATTCATAAATTATGTTGAGGTGTTTAATTAATTACTCATAGTAACACGAATTATGTCTACTATTAAAACCGACAGGCTAATGGTGTAGGAAATCAAAGTGTAAATAAAAGGCAAAGAGTTAACCAGGAACAAATTTGTCGGCTCACAAATCTAAGGCAAATGTCAAAAAGCTAAAATTAGTTTTATGGACTCATTTGGCAAGTAGCGAACATTGCAACAATTGGAGTGGAACTGATGAGGCACCTTGACATCGCGCGCCCAGAGCTGTCCATGCCGATCGAATTTATTATGTGTGTTAGCATATCAACATACGTCTGGATCGTATAATTGAGATTTTATTACTTTATTGATTTAAAACAAACATGTTATTGATTTACAAAGTTTACGTTTTGTACATGTGTTTTATAAAAATTGTACCTAAAACTAATCTTCTTATCATCAATAAGTCAAAAATATAAACTTAGTATGATTAATTTACTAAGTTTATATTTTTTGTGTTACGATTCCATAAGTACTATAATGCTATAAATTATTCTAATTATTTTCATAGATATTTCTAAAAACTGCACTTAAATTTATATAATGCAATTAATTATTATTTTGGTACAATTGCGAGTTTAAGAATACTTTAAAAGTAGATTATGAAGAAGAGTTGTTTAAAAAGTATTATTTGGGAGTGCAAAAGTGAAATATTTTATTTGTGAATAGCTACCACTTATTACCAACCCCTCCCACGTTTTGACCATAATACATAATACAAAAGTCTTAAAAGTGTATTCTATAATAATAGATAAGGCTGGTTCAGTTGTGGAGTTCACCTCTACATGCGAATACAGGCGAATATAAAACTTCATTGTCCAGTATTATCAAAGCAGGAGGCTGATTCCATGTTGTTTGCCAGGTGGTAGAACTCGTGTAGTTTAACCGAGGAAGGACCACTGTAACCCTTAGAAACCTCCGTGAAGCAATTGTTGCGATTTAGTTTTGTAGAGGCGTCGTTGTTGACTATACTATCCACACGAAGCGAACATCTTAATCCTCAGGGGTCGCAACGCAATAGTGGTCAGCTTGAAGTATGATTCAATAGTATTTGGAGTTGATTATAAAACCCGAGGGTGGTAGCGACAATTTACGATCAGGTGGAATGCATGCGCCTTTGCTATGTTTACATAATAAAAAATGTAAGTTGAGGCGACGGTCGTCGTAAGATATTCCTATTTAGATAATTGTATTTAAAGTTTTTCTATATACTAAGTTATAAGAACTATTGTAAAAATGACGAATGGTAATATCATGAAGAAACGTAATAATTGTAACATTGAAGTTGACTGAAGGCATAGTTGTCCACTTTTGAACATGATGATCAGTTTAAAATGTTTAGTGTTATTATCTCGCATTATATAAAACAGAAATAAAAACAAAGTATTTTGGAAGGTGAACGATAAATAATTCAACATACTCAAAAATTAAATCAACAAATGATAAAAAATATCACGAAAATTGAAGATTGAGATATCCGGTGTAAAAATGTAACGATCCATATTTCATACGTTAATATAAAGAATGGATTCACAAATTACTCCGCGTGTAGTAGAATATTTTCATGATTTACCGACAAATGTGACACATTTGTGAGTTTGGCGGCTAACAAATAATTCTTTATCTGACAATTATGCACAATACAACGAATATTCCTACAAATTTATTGTTTCCGACTGTCTTCATGAGACAATACGAATAAAATGTTTGAGAACCGATATGTTATGAAAAGGATTATACATTTGTGATGGGTACGATATGAATATCATTTCGATAGTTCAATAAAACTAAAATATACTATTTTTTAAAGTAGTTTGATTGAAACGTAAATATAGGTAGATAAAACGTAAATATTCGCTGATAAAGAACATGACACTAAATGTTTATTATTTACACACAAAATTATTAGTATAATTGACAGCAACACAAACAACAATTTTAAAACAAAATTGATTTATTGTATTAATTTTGCAAGGCTTCTTCTCACACCGGCTCGGCGATTGGATAATAATGAATTCATCATTAATGCATATTTCAGGTGTTCCAGTCTGTTTGAGGTGGGATTTCTATTTTGTACTCATTTCCCAAGCTCGTCCCAAGCGTGTCCAATTTGTTTGAGGTCTGGTTTTCTCGCGGGCCAGTCCATTCCAACGTTCTGAAAATACGCGTTTTCAATTTGAATTGTATGTGACCTAATGTTAGTTGAACCTGTTAAATATGTAACACTGGTGAAAATTCAACATGTCGTATGGGTATGGAACATGCGCAATAAGAATTTCTTGCTTAGTTAAAAGCTTGAATTAGTGTAAGGGTGCGTTTCTCTTCCAACCCAAATTAAAACTGACACATCCACCGACAAAGTTTTTTCTCAAAACAATCAGGAATAAAGAGTTCTTGTGACTATCGGTATTTACTGTCCATCATGTAAGCGGTTAGTAGTGGTAGTTACGTCATCGTGTAAGCGGCATAGATCTGGATTTGTCATTAAACTTTTGCTCATTCTTCGTCTCCCCGATATGCATATTCGCAGGTCAAACTATTTAATTGATGTTCTCTTTCAAGTTTTGGATCATTTGTTTTTGGCTGTTGCCTTGCAGTAAACTCTCTTAAGTGGTCTCTACTGGTCCTGTAATGGATTCCTTACTTCAATTTCCGTTTTTGGGCTGTGGTCGTAACAATCAATAAATTTTCTCAGCCTGCCAGTTCCGAGATTTACTGATGACTCGCTGCACCGTAGACAGTGACACGATTATTGTAATTGCTGTACTTTGCTGATTCGGTTTTCTTCTATCGTAGCTGATACGGAATCTGGTATTTGTGACACCACACTCATTCAATAATGATGATAAAACACACAATAATCAATGGATCGCCTTGAAGCAATGATCGCCTTTACTCATTTTGATTTGATTGAAAACAAAAGTAAGAAAACAAGCAATAGTATAACTGCAAATTGAACTTCAATTTTTAAAATTTTAACTCTTTTATAGTTATATTGTTTTTAATAAAAGTTAGTTACTTTCATGTACCATTCATATTTTGCAGGTTATAAGGATTTTAGTCATCGATCCGTATTATTACACTGCGTGTGCGTAGGGAATAGACAGTATCCCTTTTTTATTATCTGCGGATAATGGAGACACGAAATTTATATGAATAAACTTATTTTGACAAGGTGCTTTTTGGAAAGGATATTCATTTACTACGGATCCATCTAAAGCATTTATTTGGAGACTAGCCGACCAGCGAAAATGTTTAAACTGTGAGGCTTAAATCATCCGATAGTGATATTATCTCTCTAATATTACAATAATTCATGAAAAATATGATTTTTTTATTCTATTTAAGAGTAAATTTCGGTGACAAGGTTTCGGTTTCATTCTTCTAATGTTTTCTAGTTTATATATACAGTTGGATATATAGATAATTTCCATACATTTTTTATATATAGGACAACTGATAGTTAAATCATTGTGC
>DWNR01002262.1:0-13363 GCA_018250455.1 Polygonus leo | reverse complement strand
TGACTGCCTTGGTGCTCCCGTAGCTCCGCCGTCACAGTGGAGAGGTGGAACACCGTCGGTTTTTTAGTGGGTTGGAGACCCACATAACCCGTCGTCTGGCCCCTAGGGCGGCGGGTATGCGTGCGCATTTTTCCGACGAAAAAAAAAAATCTGTCGAGAAGACCCCCGGCCAGATTTTAGGCCATAAAAATTCAACCCCTAAAAGGAAAATCGGATAAATGTCTAAAAGTAACTCGAAAACATAATTTCATCTAAAACGTGTCATCTAGTACTTAATTACTTACATCAGTCACCAATTCGTGGTCACCCATATCAATTTGATACTAGAATATATATTATACACGTGCTGTGAACATAGTCATGTGTGTATAACACAATTTATGTAATGTTTGTCTTGTCACCTTTCGATTTATCAATTCCATTAACATTTATTATTACTGTATCTGTTATTATTTTTATTGTTATTGCTGTTTAGATAAGAACTTCTTGACACAAACTAAAATAAATAAGTATTGGCATGATTCTACTTTCTCACAAGTCGTGGATAAATAAATTTTAATAAATTGTATATTCTTATGTGCAAAAAGAAAAACAAAAGTATGAAAACGTGTTATCTAGAAAAAAATATATAATAACAGTTACTGAAATATCAGTATGTTGAATAAAATTGACCCTTAATTTTAAACCCTCAAAATAACTCCTCCAACATTAAATACTTCAATTATTTATAATAAAATTTAAATCTTTGCCTAAATCAGCACATGACGATAAAGTAGCAAAATTAGTATATTAAAACGATGATGCGATTTATGATTTTCTTCGGCGTATCAATCGTTTGACTTCAGTAAAAGAAAATATCGTAAGAATCCCTAAAAAATAAAAAAAAAAAGTCAAACAACAATACAAACGTCAAAAAACAAAAAACAATAATGGGTTGTGATGAACTTTCCATATATATTTTTTTTTAATTATCTAAAATGTTTACAGAATAAGATCAAGAAAATACAAATCGTTTTATACAACAGTGCAGGCAGTGCCAGGAAATTTAGTTGCTACAATCCTCATGATTCGATAAGACAATTTGCAACATTGCTCTCAGCTCTCTCTACTGGCGTGTTTCGACAAATTCCCTATCGAACTAAAGTATACGATAAAGATATAAATTTATTTATCTGAACGAGACAATTTACCATCGAACAACTTAACTGGGAAAGTAACAAGGCTCAAGGGACAATAAATTGTTTCAGCCCTCCAGGGGTCTAGTTAGTTTCACAATACGGTTTGCACTTTCTTATTCGGACTGAATCATAATGACGAAATAATATGTATGATTCGAATAGTGTTATATTTTATGTTTTTGTCAGACACTTCTTTAAAAACAATTGTTTAAAGGTTGAAAATGAGCATGTACGTCACTACCGTTCTTCTAAATAGACGTTGGTGATGTACTTATCTCCAAGTATGTTTGAATTGTGCCTGAGGATGACCACATATGCGTTGTGACCTTTGAGAACCACGCCATTCCGAACCGAAAAACATTGCTTCATAAAGGATCATAAAGTTGGCGGTCGAACCACATGAGACTCACCACTGGGCAGTTACATCGCTGGCACTGAAGTAATCTAACCAAACACAAAGCTAAGGAAAGGTATAGACAAATCTCTTATGCATATGACTTATAAAGTAGACTGAAAAATGCATCCATTATATGGAAATGATAAAAGATATTGCGTATCTTTCATCGTCGGCGAGCAATATCTAACTTTCCAGACATATTAAGGCGTAAAGCCCGTTTTTCACCGCTGCCTATTACATATGAAGGTTTGCTTTTGTTTTCCTGTTCCTGAAACTTTTCTTATTGTTGTCTATAAGGTTTTTTTGTTAGATATTAAAAATAAGACGAAAGGCAATTTCATCTTGGGTTGTTAAAAGTCAATGCAATATATAAATCACTAGCTGACCTGGCAAACGTTTTTGGCAAATATAAAGTATCATTTTTTCCGGTTTTTGAAACATTTTTCGTTGATACTCCGCTCCTATTGGTCTAAGCTTGATATTTAATAGCCTTTCTCAATAAATAGACTATCCAACACTAAAAGATTTTTATAATTCGAATCAGTAGGTCCTGAGATTTGCGCGTTCAAACAAACAAACATAGTCTACATTTCATAATATTAGTACAGAATAAATCATTATTCAATATGTTTGGATATTTATTAGGCATTTGCTTCATATCACTGCAATTATTGTTAACAGTAATAAAGTAGGCGTAAATGACATAAAGTTATAATCATAAAAAAAAAATCTACCAAAGAGCTGAAGGACCATATTCAAATTATTTTAAAATGATCGCTATAGTTTATTATTTATCAAGCTAGCAGTAATCTCTACAAGCCTTATCTCATTGACCCATATCCAGGCTTCGAGTAAAAATATTCACGTTTAAAAATTCATTTAGTGGAGAGCACCGTCATCGTCATGATTTAAGCGGCTTTTTATTAAAACACTGAGATAAAAACTAGGTCTTCTCAAATTCCTCGCGCGGGCGACCCGGTGACAAGCTACTTATGTAGGTTGAGCGTGACGTAGTGGAATCAATAATACTTACTGATCAATTAGTTCATTATCCTCTCCGTTTGATCCCAGTGGGAAGGCTTTACATTAAAGTTACAGCTTCTTAATGGGATGTTTAGTTGTTAATTAAGAGAATTTAGTTTATCTTTCCCCCCATTTGTATTACTTATTTGAAATGTCTTGTATACACATATCGAACGGATATTCATGAAATTGTTAGTACATACAGAATAATAAATGATAATTAATGAAGTATTGTCAAGGTTCTCAACAATTCTCGAAAGTAAGTTATGAGAAAGGTTATCTTTTAATTACAAATGTCTGGTGTTTTTATTTTGTTGTTTCTAAAATTTCAAATTTTGCAGTACACGAACTAAGTTTCTTTTAAGACATAGCAGTAACTTTAACCTTAGTAGCATCTTTATAAGTCGCGAAATGCATCCGTAGCCGTGATTTTCTTCAAGTTGCCGATGTCCAGAGCAGAACCGGCTTCCGCATGACGTGTTCGCGACTAATGGCCCGAGCCGTGCCAGTAACGCTCCTCGCGCCGCGCCAACAGGTGCGCTCCGCGTACCGTACGCGAACTTCTGCGTTATTCTGCCTCCCTGGTACTTAGCGCCGCGAACACCACCCAAAAATGGACTTCGCTAAACTGTGTGTATGCAAATAAGTGTCGTTTCGCCGAACGGAATATTCGAGTTTTTAATAACAGTTATTTTTATGTTAGTTTGTGTTATAAGTAAATTTTTTGTGTTAAATATTTGTGTTTTATATTGTGACAACTAGACTTTTGTGACATGGAATAGACTCGCCGAAGCAATTGTGTTATATTTAAGAATAGTCATCAATATCCAGGTAAGAATAAAAATGAAACAAAAATCTATATAAAATTAAACTTATATACGAGGAAAATAGCATAGCTATTATTTTCAGAGCAATTAAACTTAAAAAAAGTCGAATATAAGAATATAGAAATAAGATAAGAATAAGAAAAATATTTGTCATAATTCGATTTTTATACCATTGCCTCCATATTGTTTGTGTTTTCAAAAAACTAAACTTTTCTAAGCACTTCGTTTCTGTATCGCCGGGGCTAAAGTAAATTAATTCTTGGATTGTGTAATCTTTAAACCGATTTATAGCACCAGTTGAGGATAAATCTAAGGAAAGTCGCGAAAGTAACTCTGCAAGAACGAGCATTAATGTTTTTGTTCAACTTTGCTATATAGACTTAATTGGTGGGATGATCGTATAAAATAAGAATAAGAAAATATGTCGAAAGCCATTAAACCGAGCCGTTGTCGCGATTTCTAACTTATCGTTTGCTTTATCTGGAGTCAAGTTATGTGTGTAAATCAATGTTATTCTTATTTATAATAATCTATATAAATCGATGACATTTGCTCGTGTTCCGTAACAATCGTTATTCTAAAGCCTATAAAATCAACGTTATTTGCATTAACGGTCCGCTATGATAAATTACATGATAAATGCAGCTGTTAATGTAATCTGAGCCCGACCTCAGAGGTTATGAATATTTAACACGACAAAAAGATGTCCCGCACTTATATAGAACGTGTCATTGAACTTGATAAATTATATCTACACAAATTAAATCGAACTGTCTACTTGCGGTATCAATATAAACAGCCTGTTATTTACATGGCGATAATGGGAAATAAATTTAAAGTAACTACTTTGTTTCAAATAATTGGTTATCGACGAGCTGTTTTAAGTGTCACGATCATAACCCCGATACCAGACACGTAAACAATTTGGACAACCATTTGAAAACATTAGAATACATTTTGTTTGGCGAAATAGGAAAACAAGAAGCTAGACTAGTTTTTAAATATTTGCACGTGTATTTATTAAAGCTGACGAATTGGAAGACAATTTATGCATTTGTTATCTGTTTTATTGTAGCAGTAGGTTATATAGTTAATTTTTGTTTTTCTTGTATAATAAGTCACAGAAACTGTATTTTCTGTACGTTGTATAACAAACTATGTAGTTTGGCAGGTTCAATTTTGGCAGCGCTGCTACAGGAAATTCGAGAAATTCGATCACAGTGTGCTTTATTCCATTTTTGATACATTACCACTTCAGTTATTATTTAAACTCTGCCAATTAACAAGTTACTCGTAAGTCGTTTTGACCTTTTGACCCTTTGACTTTTTCTTCTATATTTTATCCGTGAAGAATTTGTGGTCCCTTATATTGTTGGAAATGTTCATAGGCGCTGATGACCGCTCTCCATCGGGTGGCTCGTCTGCTAGGCTTAGTTCAAAAAACAAATGGTGTTCATCGACCTACACTATATGGCAGAAATATAAAGGTACACATTGAAAAGAATTTCCTAAATTATACTTATTAACTTTAACAAGTTTGTACGTATTAGTTTACATCAATATGTGTTAACTTCAGTAAGTTAACTCCAAACTTGGGTCTGGCGCCGGTCTAACATTAGTCAGAGCTTATGCTCTTCTAGGGCCGTATTAAAAAAAGTGATCTCAAGATTGTAGTCAAACTTAAGTACATTTTCTAGTACTTTAACTGCACTCAAGATCGACTTCAATCTTTAGTTCACTTTATTAATACGGCCCTTAGTCTCATTTCGTAAAAAATATAAAACTGTCATGTTGAAATAAAAAATGTGCTCGCAGATCCCGGCTGGATCGCGGCTCCATTCAGGTGAAACCGATCGCGTAAGCATGTGTAGAAATGAGCAACTAGATCACAATACAAGTTCCGTTCTTATCTTACATACTAGTTTAGTGAAAATATAGATTGCAAGTGCAGCCACAGATTAGAATACTGGGGCAGTTGGTTCATTATTCTTTAACGCGTCGATGGTAGATGTGAAACTCGTTCGTAATCTAGTGATTACAGCTCTCACAGGCAAATTGAGTTCATGGATATGTGGCTAGTATTCGCTATCTGAAACAGATAGTCGTGAATATTGACACTAAAATTTTCACTCTGGTATAATTCAATGTTCAATATCTCTATATGATTAATCTTTGTTCGTTTTCCATATAAATGTAGACATATTTCAGTACTTATCTCATTTGAAACGTTTGCAATGTCATATTTCAATACCATTGTTAATTCTTTGTACTATAGTCAGAGTTAAATACCTAAATCTTATTCTATATAGTCCCAAAGCAAATGAAATTGCTAAAATAACCTTGGCTAGTTCAAATCGAGAAATTCTAGAAAAAATAGACTGAAATTACCGAGAGCTTCGGTCGCTCAGGACCAAATTAAAATCTGATATTTTTAATCATAGAGAAAACATGCGTGAAGAAATTGCCAGAAAATTCTTTAGGGATTTGCTCTCGTCTTTCTCACCCTGAACAGGTCTAGGTCTAGTAGTGTCCTAGGCTGTCAGGATAATATAACGTCTGCCAAATAAGTATTCCAACCATTTGTTACATGGTTTTGCAATATAGGTATGTTAGATTTTTTTGTACATCACGTAAAGTATTCACAATTTTATTCATCGTGTAAGCGAATGCACCCTGCGCTTGTTTTGTTTAAAAATGTAGATTTCTAGGTCTTCCGTACTTAAAGCCTGGAAATGTAAGGACTGTTTATTCAGCATTAGAATGATGCTCGTTCCACATCCTTCCGCATAATCTTATAGCCCTGCACTAGTTTTGCCTCGGATATATCAGAACAAAAGCTGCATAAAATAAACAAAGCCTTACTGCTCTGCGTTCATATAATAGTAATGCACGTGGCCTCATTTGAATAATATCCCTTAAAGGACTCATGTGTTTTTTATAAAGAGTATTGTCATAAAGGTGAGTTCAGATGGTTGGATTGAAGTTTCAAAGCATTTTTCGGTTTTTTCTTCAGTTAGTTAGGTTCGAATGTGGGACGGACACACACAGTGAGTTAATAAGATAGTTGGTATGTGAATGCAAAAGCATTTGGATAACATCTTCGAAGCTCTAATTTGCAAAAAAAAAACTAGTTTTCCGCGTGTTTATTTAGAGCTGCAACAACGGTTCACAAGCTGATTCTAGGAAAGAATTGTGAATTTTAAAATTAGGCCAATTGTCGCTCGTTCGTCTCTGTTAAAGCTAATTGCAAATTTACCAGACTGCGGTACGCAAATAATAGAGTTGTTTTATGTCGAGCATTACGGGGCCGTATGACCCGACTGGCAAATGAGCCGATTCAAAACATTAGTGCTTGAGCCAAACACATCTCTGTAGAAGTTGTAAAGAATCTTACACCTATTTATTTGAGATTGTAAATAATCAATCTAGTTGCGTGCAATTGCAGTAAAACTTCTTCGAGATAATGAGAAAACACTGTGACAAATTGCAAATTAAATATATCTTGCGAATTTTTTAATTGTGGATACAATCACAAAAATGTCACAGATTATGTAGTTATATGTGGGAGTTATTGTTTTTTTTTTGTATATGACTTTAAAATAAATTACATATTATAATACAAAATGTTTAAAAGAAATGATTATAATTACTAAATTTGGCATTTCATCGTTTTTTGCTACCACATATCGTTCTATCGTTTCCATTTACATTTATTTCTAAATAATGTCTTAGAAGGCCTCAAATGTTAATAGGTATTTATGTAAGTATATCGTCGTTTTATTTATAGCTAAGGATTATGGTCTCCACAATTCTAAAAATACGATTGAATCTGTCTGCCTGGCTGTTGAATCATGTGCTCTTTTTAATGCACTTTTCGTAGAGACCAGAAGTTTCTATTTTAACGTATTGTGTTACCGAGACATCTTGTTTTGTTCTCAACCCATACAGAATCAATATCGACCGATTTATTTTTGTCTTCAGCGATTTGTGACAGTGGATTTGTTACTTTTCAAAAATAAATGAACTAATTCGCATAATTTGTTACACATTACCGCCACAAAGAGTTCAGTTGGCCATGAATGAGTATGACTTCAGCCATCATTTGTTTAATTATTTGGCGTTTCATCAAATTCAACAGAAAATATATTTAAATTTTATGTAATATCCGTCTGCAGTAGTTAACTGTAGGGTTCCGCACGAAAACATAAAAATTGGAACCGTATTGCTAAGTATTCGCTATACCGTTCGCTTGTCTGTCTGTCACACGGCTGTATTTGTTGAATATAGGCAGACACTTGATTTTTCATAGAATGTGTAGTACCACTACAACTACTAAAAGGTGTAGGTCCCCATACAGGAAACCCATATTTAGTGTCAATAATATCTGTTTTTTTTCGAATTGTGTAGTTGCTGTTGGCCCTACTGCCCTTTACAGCTTTACCGTGAGTTTTTTGGCAAGCCAACTAAGGGCTCAGCCGGGACAGAAGACATGGACGTGAAGGGAAAAAGCCTGGTTGATGATCGATTTGGTTATGTTCTGGCTAAAAGGTCCTATCAAGTTTGGTTATATTAGATGCATCTCTATGTTTATTCTTGTTCTGGTTGTACCCAGGGTTACAGGAACCAACGATCGCTGAAACACCGAAATGGGCGTGTCCTAGCCGTGTTTGGATTTGTTTTCTATCGTCTAATGATAGAATTACAGAATTGATTTATATATCTACTTGTTTGTTAGTATTGAATAAAATTAAAAAACTGAACAGATTCTTTCCCTGATAGAAAGCTACATTATCAGGAAGTAACATAGGCTATATTTTATTTAAAAAAATTAGGCCATTTACGAAAATTACATAAATGTAAATGAAGGTAGCGAAGAATTGCTAAGTCAGTATTCGGCGTGCGCTACAAAAACTACTTTAATTTATATGGCAGAACGTTTGCCGGATCAGCTATTTTCTTTCTTATAAAACACATGTTTAATTCATTGATTTGAGTAACATCATTATAGTTATTTATAACTAGATGTGTGATTTGTAGTACCTATATAGCAAGGAATAGTGTAATTAATTAACCTTAGTATCCAAGGTTTTATGAATAATTGTTTGATTGATTGTTTTTATAAAGATGCATTAACATTAATTACAATCGCAGTTTTTCTTACGAATTAAATAATCATTAATCAATTTATCGTCTGTTTACTCTCTGGCAGATAATATTACATCTTAATAAAGTTAATCTTGCTAAAGACGTAATTTGGCGGTAGAGATATTCAGGTATATCTATGTATGTTACAATTTCGTGTATTTTTTTTAAAACATGTCAATCTCATCGTGTTAATTCTAAGACAAGATGCATTATTATCCCAGCAGTGACACAATAATGCATCTTGATATTTTTGAAATGATCAAGATTTATTTAACTGATTTAACGGGTATTTACCAAAAGGATTTGCCCGTTTTTTTACAAGATTCTTGAATATCTTGAGGTTTAATTAATGTAACATTTCATCTGCACTATAGACTCCACAATGGTATTGGTTATTAAACACAGAACGATATACAAAATATCGATGATTCCGTCTTTTGATTTTATGAATATGGTTGTGAGATTTGGAATAGGTACTTACTTTGAAATCACAGAATAAAAATGTCCAAAGTATTGTGGTAAAGTATATTCTAAAATGTCCAGTCAATTCTGGGTTGCCTTTGATACAAGTCTGCATATATTACTCAGAGACAGGACTGGCTTTCGATAAAATCCGGTCCGATTTACTTTTTATTTTCTTAAGCTTTAGGGTTAACAGAAACGTTTTATGTTTTACCTCTCTAAAACATTTAAAATATAAAATTTCATGTTACTCTATATATTTTATAGCTGCATATATACTGCATAAACATAAAGACATAACAATAGAAAATTCTTACCTATATTGACTCTTAAAGGGAAAGACATAAGTATTCCAGAATATTTATTTCATAAACTTTCTGTGCATTAAAAATTCGAAATGTAGTAATGTTACAAGACCTAATATAATATAGGATATACATTTTATTGCAAACCCTATAACTTACGAGGAACTTATTACGTTAGTCTTGAAACCCTTAAACTTCAAATGGTTACTGAATACAATATGTTGTTAAGATAATAAAAATGTTACTGCAGTATTTCTAAATCTGTCATTACCGTTGAGATGGTTAAATAAGTGGTAATGACTTTAACGACAAACTTTAACTCAATAATATTCTGTGATGAACATTAAATAACTTAAATCACTTAACTCGTATCTGTTAAGTAAGCAATTAGTTTAAAAGTATATGAGTAAGAAATATTTTAAACTAAGAGTCTGTTGATCGTCTAAAGAAAACCACTAAATGTTTGTAGCAGGAAATGTTTAAATAAAGGTGTTGTATCATAAAATGAACAATAACCGAAGAAAGCGGCGATCAATATTTATCGTTTACCTCGTTAAAAGTAATCGACATAATGATGAAGTAAAAAGGACTGGTTCTCTGAGTCACTGGTTTGGTTTACTTATAGATAGTGCATTCAATATAAAGTTATCTTTGCGAGTTATTTATAACTAGAGCTTCCAATCCCGCTGCCTATATTCAATCTCGGTATTTGCGGGACTAGGAATTTCCAATCCCGCGGGATCCCGGTATTTGCGGGATCCTACATATAGAAAATATAAATATTTATATTAGAAATTATGACTTTAATTACTTAGTTTGGTCATTTTTGTCAACGTTCAGTCGAAAATGTTTTTGAAGGAAACATAACATGTTTAAAATGTCGTCTACCAAACTATAGATTGCGTATTTTAGAGACAAAATAGCCAGCAGCAGAAGAGGCCCTTTCGTCTTCCATACGGCGATGATTCCAGATGGCGACTATTGGTTTCTTTACAGTCGCGCAATCCCGTGCCCGTAATCCCGCAATACGCGGGATCGAAATATGATGAGGGATCTCGCAATACCGAGATCTCGTTATTCCGAGATTGGAAGCCCTATTTATATAACACGCGTTTAAATATACGCAGTTTCTTGCGACGTTGTGTTATCTAGTTATTTTTATTGGGTGGTTTCCGAGATATTGTCATTCAGAATTTAAGTTTGTGTACTTATTATTTTATTCAGTGGTATTACCGAAAAATCATGTTTTATGTGGGTTATACACTTTTAACTCAGTCTTTTACGGGAAGATTTTAATTTTTTTTTAATTATTACAGTACTTAAATTGTAATATGGTGCATATTTAAAATATTAAAAGAAACTGCTGTAATAATATAAGGTAATATTTTATCAGTTTTCATTACGTTTTGTTCGAGTTAATAATAATGTGTTGGTTATTATTAGATTGTCGGTTCAATAGTCAATCATACATAAACCTCGTGAGCAGTGTTCACTGAAAGTCACTCTTATAGGTGAAACTATTAAGTTGTTGTTTATACTTCTGCCACTGATAATAAAAACTTCAGTTATATCTAAATTTGTTATGTTATGTTATTAATGGAGAGGCATGGTTGTTGGCTACACCTATACACAAGGCGATCATCTTACTCGTCAGGGGTAGCAACGCATCTGTGATCAAACTTTACTTTGTACTTGGGGATGATTACTGATGTCCATGGGCGGCAGTGACCACTTATTATACAGGTGGACTGCATGCTCGTTTGCTATCTTTATACGATAAACATTGGTTTTTCTATTTTGTTATGTTTCTTCATTTACTTGACAATGTTCTTTTATTCAGAATTTTGGCGCGTTAATTCTCACTTTTCACTTTGTCACTATACGTGCGAATCAATCAAACAAAGAAAGCGTGTTACGGCCGCAACATAAAACCGGGTTTATGTGAAGTCATGAGATACGGGGAGGAAAGTCCGCACGTCGCGCTCGTTTGCGTACTGTGTTTACTTTTATGACTCTTTGCAAATATTAGCTCGATATATTATCTGTTGTCAAGTTGCGTTGCTATTTACATTTTTATAGCAAACTCTTCAGGTCACGTATCGCATGTTTAATTGTTGGAGATCTCTCGATCTATTGATCTATGTTTTTGTTGTCACTGTGAGGCTTAATTCTTATTCATCATCATTACATTTCACTTTAGCAATGCTACGAGTATATGACATGTCATCATCATTTCATTTCTGAATTAATACATGACTTATATCTATGTGCATGTATACATTACTTCATATTCAATTCTGGATCGGTTATTCGCCAGTGATTAACAATTTTCGGTTTAAAATATATGTCGTCTTTAACAAGTTAATAACACGTACAATAATTGGCAAACAATTCCTTTATCATGATCTTAGAAATGATAAGAATTTTTCAAAAGATTTGTAGTAGATAGTTATAGACTTGCAGTTTTCTTTTTGGCATATCTGCAGGGTTGCTGCGGTATACCGTACAGTATTGACGTAACCTCATGTGTCTAGTTCCTACTTTAGAACATCGATTTAAAGTAGACTAGTGGCCTAGTTCCTATTTGCAGCCTGAGCTCAAACACTATGCAGGTATCAATTTGCATACACAATTATAAATTCGATCCATTTTCATTCAGTATAATCAGTATCTATTAAATGTTTGTTCAATAAGTATTGTCCATCAATCACGCCACGTGCTGTGTGACAAGTGGAAGTTTTGCGTACGGTGGGCCACACATGTGCATGTTTTCATGTCGTATGTCATTCGTGCAATTCTAGTCTTTTGAGCATTTGTTATTAGCAACGTTTTTTGCTTCAATGCTATCAAATGTTGGAAGATTTCCACGAATGCGTTGTGGTTTTCATACTTTAAATAATTATAATATTTTGCAAATGCTTTATGTTTATTCGCATGTTTCACTTCAATTTCATCGTTAGCGTTTTCGTTTGCTATGTTGCATATTGTACAGCTGATGGCATCATTTCCATTTTGCATATTGATTTTGTGTTGCATGTTATCTTTTCCCAGCGTTGTGCGATATCGATAGATAAGAGATGAGTGAAATATCAGTATGCGATTTTTTGGCAAATATCCGTCAAAACGTTGATGTCGAAATGGGAATACTGATAGTACAATTGGGTTGATATGCGCAATCCGTCCCAGTTATTTATCGATATGTATGTTGTACTCGTTGAATTCTCATATTCTAGAAATATGAAATTCCTAAGGATTTTCTCTTGGCAATATTATGTATAAGGATATCTTTATACACGTGTTACCTACTTATTATTCTTGTCGTATGTTGTTTGAAGCTTTCTTGAAATTTGCGGCATTAGGAATATTCTCGTTAAGTAGTTGCAAGAAACGGGCACAGTAAAGTTTCTCTTGTGACCTGTCAGCACCTGGCGTATCTATTAAATGGCCCGAAGTTCCCTCCCTTTTTACTATTCAGGGTCAAAATTTTTAATAGATTTAGTTATCACATTTAAGTAGTGTAGTTAAATACGTAGCGATAATAACTATTATGTCGATATCATGAGATAAACAGGAAGAAAATATATTTTTTTAGTTGAGCTGCTTGGTTATTTGTCATATCGTCTGAGTCTCTTACATATAGATGACTCAGAATACAGAAAGGATTTTTTTGTTAATTCATTTGTTGGTAATGAATATTCCTGGTTCTTTAAAGAGAACACTAAAAAGTTTCATTAATGTAATTAAAAATGTCATACATTTTTGATAGCATCTCAATGACTCATAACAAAAGTTAATTGATAGAATTTAACGACTTTGGGTCTATGTTACACTGTAACTGTACCCCTTGTAATCCTTAATCTTGAAATTGAATTGAGTTTTGGGCCTAGTGGTCTAAAAAGTATGTGATTATTTAAAGTTGCACAAACGTCGATTATGAAAACAACATGGCTCCATGTCGAAGCCCGCGATGTTATTAATTCGCGTTCATCGCACTGTACGCGGATGTGATCGATCCGCCGACATAAT
>DWNR01002261.1:0-13364 GCA_018250455.1 Polygonus leo | reverse complement strand
TGTTTGTTTATCTGTTTGACTGTTTATTTGACCGCGCAACCACGTGAAAATGGCTTAACAGATTTTGATGCAAACTTGACTAATCTGTCAAGAAGACCCCTGGCCAGGATTTAGGCTAACAATTCACCCCTAAAAAGAAGCGTAGCGGGCGAAGCCGCGGGCACAGCTAGTTTTCAATAAAAATCAAATAGACCTTTAAATTATCTATTATCTATATATTATTGCTCCTTCAAATTGAAGATACCTCATACAAAAGAAACACCCTATCCCACAGTGTGGTATTCCCAACAGAGAGACAAAAATAAGGCGAAATAATGACAGGTTCAAATATAAATAAAAAAAGTTTAAGACAAATGGACTTACCTGAAGGCGTTAACATTCCTGGAGTCATTACACCTGGCATCATTGAAGCCAAGCCCGAGCCAGGATCAATAGAAGATGAGGACTCTCCACCCAAGTTTCTGGACAGTACACTGTCTGGTAGTGGCGTAAACTTCTCTGCTCTAGGATTACGCTGTTTCCTATTACGAGCATCACCTACTTCTGGAATCGCAGCCCACTCATCTTCAGATACTTGTTTTAGTTCTCTTTTCAAATCAGAAAACTGCTGTTGTATTTTTGGTCTGTGAACATTTTAAGATACATTGACATGAAGGCAGAACAGACAAAAAATGTTTTATAAAGCTGATATTAATATGGTCTTATGGCTATTAGTTGCCCATAAAATTATTATTGAATGCTCAATATTAAAATGAAACATTTGTAACAACTTTTGTGAATCACTGATAATTGACAAGATCCTCTTTACTCTACCTCATAATAGTATTGCACATAATTGTGCAATAAACATAGTTTATTGCAATTTAGTGAAAAAAAAAAATTGTACAAGAATCTTAACTATAATGTATTATATTTTCACAAGTATTCAGTAACTATGTCAGATTATATCTAATATATAAAATTCTCTTCTTGCAGTGTTTGTTACCAAACTCCTCTGAAATGCCTTAAGCGATTCTTATGAAATTTTGTAAGTAATCGGTCAACATCTATTTTTCATACTCCTAAATGTTAAGGGTGGTCCACAAGTTTTTTGTTTTTATTTTTTTATGAGTCATGAAAAATACATACAACCCCAAATTTTCACCCTTCTACCATCAACCCCCTATTTTTTTATATTATTTGCTGGGTCAGCTAGTAATAGATATAACACATGAAAACCTACCAAAACACCTCAAAATCTACAAAAATGTTACCTCTCTTGACGATATCTTTCCAAGTCTTCTTTAAGTCTTTTTTCTCTATACTCCTTCCTTTTCTCATCCATTCTTTTATCAATTGACTCGTATATGGCATCAGCTTCAGCATCATCTTTGTCATATGGATCCTGCAAAAAACACATTTTTTTTCTTATAATTCTATGATAAAAATAGCAATGGATGAATAGGATTTTTTAAACCATTCCTTTTTTATATTTGGATTTTTAGTTGCCAGAACTATATTTTAATTCTAAAAACCAAATTTCTATTACAGGTACCTATTATATTTTTTCCCATTAAACTACTCAACCATAATCTATAAAACTACTTCTATTGAGATACCAATAAGATGATACTTTTACCTTTGAAAACAAAGAGCCACTGTATCCAGAAAATTCATCATAATTGGAGTCATTCAAATCTTCATCATCATCTTCCTCTTCAGTTTTTTTGCGCTTGGCTGCTGGAGGTGCATGCCGATCATCCCTTAAAAATATTAATGGAATATATGATTATTTGTAAATAGGATAACAGTCTGACAAATTTTTAATTTGTTTAAATATTGAATGTGAACTTAATTTATTAAAGAGCTTACTTATTCAGAATTTAAAAAAGGTACTACTTACAA
Source organism: Polygonus leo (assembly GCA_018250455.1). Classification (NCBI taxonomy): domain Eukaryota; kingdom Metazoa; phylum Arthropoda; class Insecta; order Lepidoptera; family Hesperiidae; genus Polygonus; species Polygonus leo. The sequence continues at coordinate 11,480 of DWNR01002261.1, read as the reverse complement.
TGTTCTACGAAGAATTAACAAAAACTATATGTATGGATTATTTCAATTATTTGATTAAAGTTATAGGAGCTTTATCATGTATTATAAAAGTATAATACTCACGAGACATCATTTGCATCTCTTGCTGGACCGATATCAGACCGTGTTGTGAAACCTGTAGCACTGAAATATAAATTACACTTTAAACACTTTAAACTTTACACTTTAAATCTATAAATAAACATTACATTTATGTAGAAAGAGAATAAAATTAATAATTTAGAAATAATTTACTTAAAGTTGAAACAAGAAAGGAAATCATGTTATAACTACTGATACAATAACCTTTGTGGTGTTCTTACAGCTACATAATAAATACTCCTGAAAATAACTTGATTCTGCAAATGCTTAATTTAAAATAAAGTCAATTTATAAAATTACTATTTAAAAAAGTACATAGCATGGTTTTCTTACTCTAACAATATTCCAATCAGTGTTTTAAGTACACAATATATTAACAATTAAAGTGATTTAAAGTTTTAAATTTTAACTAAACAATATATTCGCCAATTGGTTTTAAAGTGTAATTTTCAATGAAAGATATATATTTTTTGAAAACTACCAAAAAATACGGAGCAAAATTGCTCGATAAATCAACAGACTTAAAGGAAGAATTTGTGTTGTTTTTAACCGTTTATTTACCTATAGAATTCTTTAAAAAAAACGATGATTACGTGAGCGGATTAATAAAATACCACTCAATGAAAACAGAACTAGGATATGTTGGATATTAGTATAAAAGATTGTGAAATAAATACAAACCCTCGACCAACACCAGCTACATAACCTAAGGGCGCGGGAATTCCAAGAAAATGTTTTTTATTTTTATTCACAAATGCTTGCGGTGGCACAGACATTATCCTGAGTAATATATATATATTTTAATTAACAAAATCAATCAATAAATTTATTATTTATCCAATTTCGGTCGTAAATCGTAAGTTGACGTTGATAGATGTTTGTTTGACATTTAAATGTTTATTTTGACAATCACAAAATTCACAGATAACTATATAAGTTATTGACAATGTCCCAGGATAGAAAAAAAAACAGTTCACATTATTATATAGTGATTTGTGGTCGTCCCGTTTACCGTAGCACTAAGCCTCTAACTCTCTCTTTCCTCAGACAATTCTCAAGGGGCCTACTGCCCCCGCTGATAAGTCCCGCCGTTATTTGGGGAGAAGAAACTGTTTATTATTAGCCCAAGACTTATGTTGGTATTCTTTTCCAATGTTATGAGGGACCTATACTAAGAGATTCTCAGAAGTTCGGGTTCTGCAGCATTTGCAGACGAATCATCTACGCCAGGCTAAATGATCTAAACATTCTCAACAAACACTTTTATTTCACCACGTTCGCACATATTGGGAGCACATAATGGGGCAACTGTACTCTATAGAAGCCTTCGATACTGAAAGCGGTCCTGAATAATCCTCAAGGCCACACTTGCAGGTCTTACGTGCCCGGCACGTGGTGTAGTTGCGTTGCATTTCTGCTTCTGTTTTATTTTGACGTCGTACGGTGCGTTGTTACTGTATTTTGCATATAACCAATGAAGTAATAGACCAATGTAGTAATTATGTGTTATCTGTGATTATGTTTTTATCTGTCAGTTGCCTAGCAACGAATGTTTTCAAATTGATTACTCACATTGCATTTGATACTTATTTTTTTGTTTCAAGTTTTAATTCATGAAAACTGCTAGATTAAACTTAATAAAATGGGAGAATCTTTAGTAGCACGTACTCCGGAGCTACTCCCTAGCGTGAGTACCAGTAGCAAGGAGTTCTTACTACTCGAGAAGTCTTGCGAGGCTTACAAAGATAGTGATGAGGAAATAAAAATGATATTTAGCGAAATTAAAAAATTATCAAATTCTAAGGAAAAAGATAGCGAAATCGGTGATATTGAAGACGTAGAATTGATTTTGAAAAAGGCGGAAGATATCGCACAGGAAACTGAAAATCTATTGAAAAGTAGTCCAGTATCGGTTTCAAAAAGTGTCCCTAAAATCGGAGCGAATTGTATACCACAAATAAAAGTTACGGAACCGGGTGATTTGGACGCCACCAAAATTGAAAAAAGATCACCAGGGAATCCAAAGGTAACAAATACTTATTAGTACAATAATTTGTATATTGAATCCTCTTTTATAGTTAAAAGTTGGCTTGAACTAGAGGACTAAGAAAAAGTCGAAATTTCTATATATGAGGAATGAGACATATTTAAATTTTTATTTTAGCAGCATTTATTTGTTCATAATTAGTAAGTTTTATGAGTTCAAATCGTAGTTGTTTGGTTTGTGCTTGTGTTGTGGTTTCATGGATGTATTGCCAAATGCATGCTCCAAATGTGTCTCTCCCTACTTTCGATATATTCTCCTATCCCTCTGTATATCAGTGTTGAAGTATATGTTTTGCACACAGTAATAGATGACTAACATGTAGGGATTACAATATCCCTAAATCTGGATCCAGCAGTAGGAGTTTACCGTATCTGGTAATTTACTGGCCAGATTAAATATGTCACTATATTACAATGTGTAGTAACAAGTTTAAAAACAGTAGGCATTAATTTTATTAAATACCATCCATATGTATATTTTCATTTAAAATAGTTAAAATAAAAAATTATCAGAAGCATAAGCTATCTATTCTAAGCCCTTAAGTTTCATGAAAATTACTCCAGCATTTTCTGAGTACATTCCAGTTAAACAGACTGATAATTAAAAATATAAAAAAAATGTTTTTCACTTAATTCACCAATCTTCAGTCTTGGGTGGACTTTAGACAGGTTTGGCTGTAGCTTATCGTCATCCAGAACTAGACACAAGTATTTTCTCACAAATTATTTTAGCCATAGCCCACCATGCTGGCCAAGTTTGGATTTATAAATTTTTTTGAGATTTCTTTTACAATCTCTTTCTGTGATGCTTGTGAAGTTTATCATCACCAAAAACATTATTGAGAATATAATCAGAGGTGCATGTAAGATTTGAACTGAGATCTTCAGCATGGAATGTGAAAATTAAAGCATGCAATTAGATGAGGTTTTGTTAATGTGCTTTGACCGTTAAATGACTTGATCTTCATGCATTCTGGAGGAATAAAGTAATTTTTATTAATATAAAAAAGAAACAAAAATAACTGAAAGAAAATAATTTATTTCACTCAAGACTAATTAGCTTTTGATATAAATTCACTTATCAAAAAAAACATATCACATAATTAAGAATTTAATAATTAATAATAAATACTTATTTAAATGCATGGCTTAATACTTAATTTATCATCTTATATAAGGAAAAGGCGTTAATTTGCGTGTAACTGTTTAGCGAGGACCCTGACTCCGGCCAGAGATTCCTGAGCAACAGGTATGATGTAGGAGGTGGGTAATACGAAGCCGTAACGTCCAGTATCCCGTAGCTCAATTGTGTATGTGTACTTGATGCCCTGTCCCTTCGCCCAGTCGTCCGAGCCGCCGGAAGCGGGGTACAGTAGACCACTGGATGAGCCAACTTGATATGTGCTACCTCCAGCTTGTCTGATAGCCTGAAAATACAATATTTATAAAATTAATAGTTATAGGTGGGACCTACATACATTTGCGCGGTGTATTTTTGTTATTAATGATTTCGGAAAATTTTAGAGACGTAAAGAAAACTAGAGTATCACTATATGTTTACTGAAGATTGGTTCATACTAGCGCGCTATGATTATGGTCAATTTTCATAATGGAATATGCTTCAAGCTGATAAAAATCATGAAAAAAACGCGGTTTCTTGTTCTGCGTGGCGTGGAATCTATATTGTGAAGTTTTCCCATTGTATATTTTAGACTATCTTGTTAACTTTTCTTCTTTACTATAATGTTTATTGTTTATTAATTTACTTTCATAGATGTACCTTTAACGGCAGTGACCACTTACCATCAGGTGAACTGTATGCTCGTTTGCTACTTTACCCAATCAAAAAAAAGTACGTTCTCTCTACAACGGTTTACAACGGTCATACAACTCATCAACCGACCGTTGTATCCAATTAAAGAGCGTTTAAATTCAATTATCTTACCTGAGCTATATTTTTGCCCACAACATCCAACTCTCTGTGGTCTGGAGGCACTGCGTTGTCGTAGCCCCAAGGGTACAACAGGTACTGACCATAGCTGTGGTAAGTCAGGTATGCTGAGAAGTTTTTTCCGCTCCTAGATATGAATTCCTACAACAACAAATAATGACATTAATTATATACATTTTTTCATATTTTCGTTATGGCAATCGTATTCGACCCCAAATAAAATAGATTTTGCCATCTGTCCCTTCCCAATATAGAGTAGGTGCTGTTTTATGTTTAAATAATTTTAGGTGATTCATAATCACACAATGTTTTTGAGTTCTGTTCATCTTCCTCGATGAAATGACGCCCTTATAAACACTCGAGTGTGCATATTTACATGTGTTATCTATATTATATAAAATGCAAAACTGATTAACTGACTGCCATATCGACGCACAGCCGTAACTACTGTACCTAAGAACCTGAAATTTGGTACTGGGGTTCCTTTTTGCGAAATTCTACCCCCAAGGGGTTTTCGACTTCAATGCGGACAAAGTCGCTGGCAAAAGCCAGTTTCTAAATATAGATATTAGGCGATATTTGCGAGTCAACCACTTTAGATATTTTGGTAAATTTTCATTTTACAACATAATTAATTATTCATAGAGACGTCTCTAATTATAACGTTATATATTCTAATTAAAACTCACGGATACTGCTCGAGATTCTGGTTCGGAGAAGGCTCTACTGCCGCGGAAAATTTCGCTGCACGGATTGCTCGATGCGCCTTTACCGCCCCAACGGTATCTGTTGAAATCATTTCTTGCTTAATGAATTAATGATTATTTCGGATCGGTCGGATATCCGTAATCATATCCGCGGATATTCGAGAGTGAATAAAGATTTTGGCGGACCCTATTAATTTTACGTTTTAGTAATACTATAAACAGCAACTTTTGTTCCGGATAAACATCGAAGACGAAAGAAAATAAGTGGTGAGAACTATCAAAGTCTCGCGCACCGTCATGGATTGAACGTTAAGATCCGTATCCGTATATGCGGATCTGAACCCCAAATATCTGTATTCGGATCCGTATACGCGGATATACTTTTTTTTACGATTCGGCACATCACTAATTAAAAACTAAATAAAATATATTGTAGATATATACATATTTTGTAAACATTTAATATAAACTAAAAAAAAAACTCAAGAATGGGAAAATTTTGGCAGCATTTGGTCATACCCGAAGTTTCTGTTAAGATCCGTGCCTATACAGGCTCTTCCAGCTATTCCGGGCTTTCTATTTTTTCTCCACAAGCGGTCACCAACATGAGTATATTCATAACCATCGGGATTTACAACTGGCAAGAAATACCTGAAGTAAACATACATAAATTTACTTAATATTCAAATTCTGATATTATTCATGTAGGTAAGATATTGTTATATTAAATTTTCAAGCTTTTACTTCAAGGATATTCAAGAAATGACCCAGTAAAACCAATTAAAAAAAAAGTAAAATATTTCAGGCATCACAAAGGCTTCTAACATATTCGACACTAGCACAAGAGTTGCAACAATCATCCACATGGACGCGGGTCACGTAGCATTAAAAATAGGATATACAAAATAAAACATTAGCAGTATAATTGTAACATACGCCATGTTACAATGTTATCAATTAAAATCATCACTTTGTAATATATCTCTGCAGGATGACACGAAAAAATGACAAAGTAGACAATTCAAGAAAATTAGGTAAAAATACTAGGTGTTGTTACATTAATGAAACATTCAGACATCGCGGAAAATATATCCAAGAATCATCAAAAATGTAATCATAATGACTGTAACTGAAGTAAATGAAACGTTAAGTAAAATAAATTAAAGATTTCCGGGTTTTAGTTCTTAATTTTTTTTTTTATTTGTTATCGTCGAATACTTACCAATCAATATTCTTTATATCGTCAGACTCAACATCAAAGTTTTCTGCGAATTGGTTGATGAAATAGGTAACCGTAGCTGGACTTATCCACTCTCGCGCGTGTATGCCTCCATCTATAAATACTGCCTTGTTTGTAGGCTTACCGTCCGAAATTCGTAGTACCTGTCGATTGAGAAATATTCTTAGTCCTCTCACCTCAATATACAAAATGTAAAATATCAACGGTCATTTTCATTAACTTATGAACGCTTAAGTTATATAAACGCGTACAATTATTGATTTTATGCACATTTTAAGTGCCCTAAATAACTTAAAATGTAAATTCAGAATAAATATGTACTGTAATTTGTGACTTACAAAAGACGAAATTAAAATTTACCTTTAGATCTCGCCCTTCATAGGAATGCCCAATGGTGTTTACACTAACAATTGAGGGATAAGTTTTAGCTAAATAATCCATAAAACCGTGAATGTCCTCTAGTCTGTGATATTGCTTCCATGTCATGCGATGACCTGTGTCAAAACCGTGTATCAATTTTTATATAAACTTAATGTATATGAAGTGAAATTGGTATAGCGTTTGGCCTTGCTTGTCATTAGGTGGTCACAGCTGCCTGTGTGATCAACTTCAAACAGAACTAAATTGAATTGCCTTTTTGTTTCCTTGCAAACACTTATACCATATGGCAAGTATTTGAGAAATTGTGTAATAAATAAACTCAGCATATTTTTATGTACATAAAACAGATGAAACTAATAACAAAAAATCATATCATCGCACCAAGTGCATTGTAATCTATTAGTTTGTTTTATTGTGAAATCCTGTCACACCTTATCTTACTCATTAGTTACGAAACAAAAAATTAAGGACGACAAACACAAACATGCAACAATCCTGCCCAACGTTAATTAGAGTATCTATTATTGCAATATTTAAATTATGCGTGGACTTCCATGAAGTTATACACAATACAGGTGCAAAACAATTCGGATCTGTGTCGAATTGAACAAACGAACCCCAATTAGCGTTTGGCCAGTACTCCATAGGCAAGTCTAAAGAATTGTAGCCCATGTAGGCACCTACGATACTTAGACGGCGATTGGAAGCCCTGTAACGCCAAAAATTGTAAGCTCTTGCTGCAACAGAATGATATAGTCCCCTGGAATATCACACTTGATTCATGATTACAAATCTAAATTATTCCAGATAGACAGGGCGTGTAACATAATCCAATTGAACTGCAAGACACGTGGTTTATCATTATTATTGTCAATAACAATAAAATACAAACCTTGCCGATCTTGTAGCTCTAAATCGTTCTCATCCAGCGGAGGATTCTCCTCGTTGATTCTTTTTTGTAGGTCATCAATCACGACTTCATAAGAAATATTCTCTCGTTTGAAGGCCCGTGTTACATTTTCAATTGCATTAGGTTTGACGAATACATCGACGGAAGAATGGTTACCAGCCCAAGTTGATATTACTAAAAAGCAAATGTATATTTAATTAAATTATTCGGATTCAATAACTTATTTTTATTGACATAATTATTTATTGACACTTACAATTTCTCCGCCTTAATCTTACGATAGTAAGCCAGACGTTATTTTTGTTTGCATCCACTTTCCATAGCTGTGCTCCAGTGTAATCTACCTTATCATCAAAAGATGTCCTGGAATGTATTTTTTCTTCTGCATCAGGGACATCGAGTTTTTCATTGATTGGATCTGTTGTTACAGATTCTTCTTCGATTCCAGTCTGTAATTTTGCAGGCTCATTTTCTTCGTCAAGGGGCTGTTTAACAGAATTACGGGGCGGCCATTCTGAAAAAAAAATCCCAGTTTTAATTTAAACTTACGCACGATCTTGATAGGTTTGCTATTACAAAATGCAACGTAAACTATTAAAGTGCCTGATTCGAACGTGAGCAATTATGTGTTATCATGGCTCTCTTGGTACCTGCAATTATACAATTAGCGATGCAATGTGTGATACTAAACAATAATCGCACTCAGAGGGAGTCTGAGCCAGAACGTGCCATCGAGTTTAGAATAATGAGCCCAATTGATATTATCTTCGTATTGTCAAGGACTATTGTTTTGGATAACTGATGCATATTTTATGTGCGTCAACTCGACATTGCTGTCAGCTTTAAAAATAATTTCATTCTAAATTTTATTATTCAGATTGTATATCAATTATGCAAAGAAAGTTTGGATTGATTTATTGCCTTCTGATGTGTACCGAATCCAATCAATGGCGAACTTATAACGCATTGCTAATAGAAAGAGCGATTAAAATGCGTCGCTCGTTCCTCTTGTGACATGTTTAATGACTTTCTCTGGCCACGGCTTGATTTCCATTTGCAACTCGCCTGATCTTTGCCGGGCTAACGGTGTTAAGGTGAATTTACACACTCGTCCAAACTCGTTACGGTACTCTACCACGCATGTTTATGCGACGAATTATTTTGCGAGCTTTCTTATTGTCAACATGTTAAGTATGAGCAATATTTAGCCTTTTTGGGTTGAAATGGGATTAGTAGTGTAGCCCTTTCTTCTTAGCTAAAAGCGTGTCATTATCTTGTTTTAGACCAGTTTGTATTTTAATTTTATTGGGTTATCTATTGTTACTTGTCATGCCTTGTACTTGGGTAGATTTCCTTAACTTTTGATACATCATTTTACTCACGTAGTATCAAGGCGATTCTATGCCCGGAATCCTGATTTTGTTGTTCCGGTTCTATTTGATTTGAATTTAAATAATATCGATCACATGTTATAGACTGGCGAAGACTAAACGATAGTAGTGTTGTTGTGATTTTTTTGCAAAAATTATAATTATGTTGCTGAACATTTAAGTATTATAATTATAATATAATTATAATATAATTTTCAGCAACATAATTATGTTGCTGAAAATTATATAATAATATGTACGTTATGTGTAAATCAAAAATCACGATATTAAAACTAGCAATTTGAGTTTAATTATTTCGTACAAGGTTCTCGTCCCGTGTATATATCGAAGGAAGAGAACCTTTGTTATTAAGATGCGAAATTTTATAAGAACCAAAAATAGTAGGCCAAAAGTAGGTATATATACTTATAATTTTTTTGTCAAGTAAACTAAGGGATAGTTTGACCCTTAAATTGTTGTGTTGCGGTACACAAGTATCTTTTTCGTCACTTAAAAAGGAATATTGTAATTAATAACTGACATTTTAATAGTAAAAACGTAAATCTTAATATTAATATTTATTAATTCTTTCGAGAACTTTGAAAGTTACTATGCTGTAAATGATATTTGTATCTCAACATATTAATCTGAAAAAATAGTGAATATTTGTTTTTATTTATTATGTGTATTAATTGGAATAAAGTGCCGCGGTATGTTTTTTGTTTCAAAAAATGCTTGTAAAAACTTTATTGATTAATATATAATGATTTTGTAATGTGAGTTTGTATTTCTTAAAATGTTTTGCAAAATATTTTCACTTTATGTTGATTATTATATATTTTCGTGTTTACCAACAGATTAAATAATAAAACGAAAATAATTGCCTTTGTATTTTTTTTAATATATTTTTTTAAACTTATATAATGCAGATACCCATGATTAAAAGAATATAAAATATTGCCTCTAACTTGGACTAAGCTCGGACTCGGAATAAATTATAGATAATAAAACTACTTAACAATTTTTCACTACTGCTATTTTTATAATGATCTAAATTTCTTAGTTGTTAGATAAAAAAAACACGAGAAAAATCTATTAATATTCTCAGATCACACAAAATTTGCATATGTACCAAATCAAAAAGAAAAAAAATTGCATATAATTTATTAAGTCAATTTGTATCATCGTACTAAAAATGTTGTTAGTTCCTTACCCTTGCCGGGTTCAAGTTCGTTGACGAGTGGTGTGCATAGGACGGTGGTGACCACCGCGAGGAGGACGATCGCGCGCGCCCACGGCTCCATGGCTACTGATGGTGGAGGACCGAGCGACGCAGGAAAACGCATCGGTGCAACCGACCATCTGCGCACCTTTTTATTAGTACGCCGTGATTCATCGCTGGTTACCAGCATCGCTCATGTGGGATCATTATCATATTGATGGAGCCTTGTCATTATGAATGATAATTTGTGGTTATATCTATGGCTATGATTATAAAATTTAGTCCTAATGAAAAAAAAAGTTGGTGGCTGGAATTTTTTTAATTCGGTATCTCTTAATATGATGGAATTTTTAATTATTTACAAAAATGTTCTACGATTTTTCTATACACCATTTTATCGACTGTAGTACAAATTTATGAATGAGTACATATCTGTAAGGAACAATCACCTAATTCAACCTCATGGCATCGTACTGTTTGTTTCGGAACCAGAATGACAACCTTTCCGGCCTGCGGAGGCGCCATGCCCGGTCATTGCCACCAAGTTGCAGTTATTTAATAATAACACTAAAGTATTTACAGTAAACATGTTTTTCCTCGGTTAGAACAACTCGGAAGTCGTTTGCTTCGGTTTTTCAACGATCGCGACGTACAGTTAAGTTCCATTGGACATTGGCCGATAATAATCTGCCTGAGTCACTGACCTAGGCAAAGATTACATAATCGAGCTTTAATGTACTTGGTCTTATTATAAGTTTTTAAAGTACTTTATTCGTATGATGAATTCCGAACGAAAATCTTAGTTTGTTACTTAGATTTCTTCATTTGTATAACGCTTTTAATTCGCTCCATATGTTTAAGGTGATTAATTCAACAAAGCAAAGTAAGGAAAACAACGAGATTCGCCGTAAACCAAAATCGAGGCCTTTCTCTGCTGGTGTCATTGATTCTAAGAAAAAAGAGGCCGCGAAAGCAGCCAAGTTTGTAACCAATTCACCGAAGAAAATAACAAGTTGTAAACAAGATTCTTTGATAGACGAATTAAAAGATACGAATGAAAGAGCGAAAGGACTCGAATTATTGAATGTACAACTCACAGATGATAATAAGGTTTTGCGTAAAAAATTAGAGGAATTCAGTGAAGAAAAGCATGTCGCAGAACTGAAGTTAGCAGAATGTGAAAAGTTCATTAGTCGACTCGCTAAGGAATATGAGAATCGTAATTCAGAATTGAAAACTGTTAAGCAAAGTGAAACTTCAGTCATTGCTGAATTGCACAAAGAAAGAAATGAAAGAAAAAACTTATCAATACAGCATGAAAAAGATTTTATTGTTATTCAAGATCTTCAACGGCAGGTGAAAGAGATGGAAATGATATTAAGAAGGAAACATCCAGACTCAGTCTCAGCACTTATAGGTAATGAATATTATAAATAGCTGCCAATTGTTAATAATTGTATATAAAGACTAGCTGACCCGGCAAACGTTGTTCTGCCATATAAAATATTACTGAATTTCCCGTAGGAATGAGCG
>DWNR01002260.1:0-13364 GCA_018250455.1 Polygonus leo | reverse complement strand
TTATTACTTCCGATCCTTCAAATACATTCTCCATAGGGAATTTGCCGAACAAAATAACTCAGTAAGCACACAATTTACTTATTTACGCAACTGGATACAGGGTAGATTTTTTTTACGATGTATGCCTACTTACTACAAGCTTGTAAGTACCTGATTTCACCACATACCTAAAGGATAATAAGTATTATCCTTTATGTGGTAAATGTTTTTGATAAAATGGCGAGCACTGCATACAAAAATTATATTGTTATAAGGCTCATCTAACTATTTTACTAAAGAAAGTTCGTACAATAAAGGAACATCGATTGCAAATAAAAGACTATCGCATTTTCGCATGATGGCGATGATGAGAGATGATTTTTTTATCGTATACAAGTAGGAAACAAGCCTGCAGTCCACCTGATGGTAAGACGTCACTGCCGCCCATGGACATCAGTAATAATCTCCAAGTACAATTAAATCATACCTAAGTTTGATCACAGATGCGTTGGTACCACTGAAGAATAAGATATTCGCCTCCTATATAAGTCTAGCCCGCAACCACGCTTCTCCAAACCTAAACACTAATTAACAATAATTGCTTCACGGAGGATTATGAGGGAGGCGGTGGTACCTCCCCAGTCGAACTAAACGAGTTCAGACCATCTGGATAGATCATATCGGATAGGAAAACGCTGTCATCACGTCACTCGGGTCCGCTTGCCCCTTAAGGGGCGACAGATGACACACTTAGACACTACAAGCGATTTATGTACACACAGTTTTGAAATAAAAGATTAGTCACTGTTATGAAATCACGGATTTAGATTATAGAAATCATCATCACAACCCATTATTGTCTCACTGCTGGGCACGGGTCTCCTCTCACAAGTATTTTTAACAACCTTCTAGCCATACAGGTTTCCTCGCGATGTTTTCTTTCACCGAAAAGCAATTGACAATTTTGTGTTTAGATTGCGGTTATGTACAATATACACATATTGACGGCGCACACCCTTCACGCTACCGTCTGAAAAATGAGTCCATAAAACTTAACCGCTTCCAGCTTCACATTGTGTATAAAACAGAAGTGCAAATAACATTCCCTACCAAACATGTAGGTAACTGTGGCAAAAAATACATCTAAGCGGAGACATTTGGACTCATACTAAAATGCACTCACACTATCTTTTTATAGTCTGTAGATGCGATGGTCGATATTGTTTACTTACGGTCGGTTTCAATAACTTACTATATCCGTAACTGGAGATTTGACAGTATACTGGTCACTGTCTTTTACACTGTAAACAACAAAGACAGGTATACTTTAAATCTCCAGTAACGGATTATAGTAAGTTATTAAAACCGGCATTTAGAAAACGTGTGACCACTCTTAAGGTGAAACTTTAGCCGTAGCCTAGACGTTAGACGTGTGTGTTTGTTCTTATCGGTTTGCAAAATGGAAGTCTCATCTGCACGTAGGTTCATAACGTTATAGTCCTGTGATGTTTTATAACCTAAATACATTCCTGAATAACGCTTGAATGCATGGTAAATAGCGTATCGTTTTGAGATTTGATAGCTCGTATGTTTTTCGCTTAAGGTATTTTCACCATATGCCGCTTGTTTATAAGCATTGTGTGATTCTATTGAAAAAAAAGTGCTTGCCGGCCACACTTATACAAGAAATGGTCGTCATTAATGCCCATCGACATATTTTTCCCTACTTAGTAGTACACATATATACATTCTATAAAAAAATCGAGAGTCTACGTATTACGGTTCATGATATATTCCAGTAACTGTTTGCATTGACGGATAGACGAACTGACTACGGAGTCCTAGCAATGAGATCCCGTTAGCACCCTTTGAGTGCTCTAGAACTCCTTATAAGAACTCATACTAACATTGGTAAAATCCTCTTCATCCACAGTTCGCAATCAACCTGTTCCGGACGTTGCCGCCGTCGTCGAATCCCAACGGTGCGGAGTTCGACCCGGAGGAGGACGAGCCGACGCTGGAGGCGGCCTGGCCGCACCTGCAGCTGGTCTACGAGCTGTTCCTGCGGCTGCTGGAGTCGCCGGACTTCCAGCCGAATATCGCCAAGAAGTACATTGATCAGAAGTTTGTGTTGCAGGTGAGTTGTTGGTTGCAATTTATTGTAATTGCAATTTGTTGTCATAGGCCTGCACGGATTTTAGAGCTGCTAAAGTTTCCTAACTTTCAGTCGAATTTTGCTAAAGAGTATATTGATCCGGTGTAAGGTAAGTCTTCGGTATTAATCCATAATCTATCACGCTAGTCGTACTCACTCGTAGGTAGTGTAGTTTTCGACATATGGTAGAGTAGCTCAGACGAATGAAAATACGTCAGAGGGATTAACCTTTTATTTTTCTACTTTTTTTCTTAGACAACTTAGTAATTTAATGAATTCGTATTTTATATACTTCGTCATACGCTGCGAAAAAAAAGTCAGTGAAATATGTAGCAATTGTATTTGAGAATCATATTATTTCAAAATTCAACGCAAATAGGTGCGTGAACTAGTTTTTCTTAAAGGAGATATTCATAAATGTATGGACCCTGGGCCAATTTGTACAATTTAAACGTTAGGTGGCGCATATTAATCTGAAGCTTTCTGCAATATCCAAATTCTATATTTTAGCTTTGTTTGGTTTCAGTAATTCAATAAATTTTGTTTAAAAAAAAAAGTGGTAAAATTTCCAAATTGTAGAAGTGTAACGACATACTCGTTACACGACTTCTAGATTAAAAAAAAAATGTATACCATTATAGTATTGATACCAAATACAGTCTAAATACATAGGTATCTTGCAAATAGAAAAGTTTTAATGTTATGAACACTTCGTAATTCCTTTGTACTTTGAACTATGATTACGCATGCAATTTAACTCTAAAGTGTGCAAAGAATAGTGCTAAATTCCTGAGGTAACCCAAAATAAATAAATTATTCGCTGTATACAAAAACGTTGCAATACCCGTGACTCACGTAACAAACTTTCAAGAGTTCACCAAAATGTACATAAACCAGAGCTTATATGTTATACATCAATACTGATATATTAAAACTGAAAAAGAATGTTTATTTGAACGAGCTTAGGAAGTACCTGACCGATTACTTTTTTGTATATTATATAACCTTATAACCATGTTAGGTTATACGCTATAACGCTAAAATTCCCATAGTCCCAAATATTAAATTTATGTTATAGATTACTAGCTGACCCGGCAAACGTTGTTTTGCTATATAAAGTATTAATATCTCTTATAGATTACTCAGGCCGCTATAGTCCCACATATGGTATCCCGATCTTCAAAATAAATTATAGCCTATATGTTGCCGAGGACTGATAGCTATATAACAAAACCAGTTTCATCAAAATCCGTCCAGTAGTTTTTACGTGAAAACCGCACAACAGACAGACACACAAAAAATTTAAAATGTTTTTTTTTGGCTTGTGTTACTTGTATGAAGGCCCCTAGGACTATTTTTCTAGTTTTTATTCAATGTACAGAATTGAACTCGTCTACAGTTTTATTATATGTATAGGTTGATAGATATATAGATTTAGCACCATTACGCATAAATGTATACTTAGAAAGTAAGTGAGTATGTTGAAACAATTATATCGTTTCAGCAATTGTAAGACCTATTGTATAAACTGAAATACTATATACGCTATATGTATATACGTTTGCTCTCGGTAATTTATTTTCAATTATACGCGAGTATAACCACGGGTCATAGCGAGTATTATATAAAGTATACAATACTGTGTACAGTATACCACACGTGGCGTCAATGTATACACATTTTAATCTTTATTGCAGCGGTAATAAGTTAAACGCTTGGAGTATAGGTAAAGTAGTCGCGGTAAAGTCCATAACTCATGCCCGCTGTAAGTACTGGGTAAACAAACTTGGGCTTGGTCAGCGTTTTATGTTGTCTAATGAAGTATGGTAAATATACGAGCGACCTGAATAGAATAATTAGGTTCATATTAAAAATACAGCAGCGATAACCTAGTGGTTGAGAATCCGACCTTGCACACGGGGGGTCCGGGTTCGAATCCCAGCACGCACCACGATTTTTTTTTTTCGCTTTTCGGTGAAGGAAAACATCGTGAAGGTACAGGTATCTTACCCAAGAGATTGTAAAAAATCTCAAGTATGTATGAAGTCTACCCATTCACACGTGGCCAGCGCGCTGATATATGGTCTAAATCCTTCTCATTGTGAGAGAAGACCCGTGCCCAGCAGTAATACGGGCAATAATGGGTTATGATGATGAATAATGAAAATAAAGTAAATTACGTATAATTATAATCAATTGTTTTAACTAAAGAAAATGTCAAGGAAACCTGAGTCAGTCAGTCAAGTAAAGAGTATTTCTGTTATTTCTTGCAAATACGTGATTAACCACCACAAAGAATTGTTATGCTTATCCTGAGAAGATTCGAAATATAAAAATATTTCGAGGGGCTAGATAGGATTCTATGGAGGCGCTACCAGCTTGCTCTATTTAAATCCAGTGCCATTTAACTCCATTCAGAAATGTGCTTTACGGGTTGTCAACGATCCAAGAAACGAATCTCGTTCGTTTTTATTACATACTTTGTAGACGTGAAATGAGTTTTCTCCCGAGCCGGGGGCAGTGAGGAGTTTCTCACACCGGGGAGGTGTGACCGCTACCCTTATAATCATCCTTGAAGCAGTTTATTGTGTTTCGGCTTGAAGAGGCGTGGTTGCCGGCTATACTTAAGTACTATTCGATCGCACTCAGGGATGATTAATGATGTCCATGACAGTGATTACTTACCATCAGGTGGTCTGCATGCTTTTGTTCGCTACCTTTAAACGATAAAAAAACTATTGATGTCATTAAACTATAGCTAATCAATATTAATTTTATGTGTATGCGTTACACCCGAGGCCGTACCAAAGTCATATCCTTTACAGTTGCGTAGCAGTTGTTTATCAGCAATTTACGTTTCGAACGCAAGGAAGGATATATACACTATTTCGATCCTCAGTGTTGAGTTGCTATCCAAAACCAATAATGGTATTCCAAAACGACCTTAAATTCTATTTAATTAGCCATTTATCACTTACTAAAATGGACTAGAGGTTTGTTTGCTATTTAAAAAAGTCCTGTTGTAATTAACTCCTAACAAAATAAACAACAGAATTCGAAACACCAACTACCCTATAAATAGCTCAAGGAAAATGATCGCTAATTTACGCTCGCAATTACGAAAGCCGACAGAGCCGATCCCACTGGCGACCGATACACGCTCCGTCGCGCTTGTCGCCGATCGCCAGTAAAATCGATAGGGGTTGCTCCGCTAAGGATGCCGGCACACTTGTGGAGTTGTAAACTGAAGTCTATGACAGACATTAATACTGAAGTCTATGAAGTTTATGTAGACAGAGTCGTAGATATGTGGGTTACTCCGTATTGCAGAGGTTCCTATCCATCGTATATATGTAGGTTCCTACAACCATCAAAGAAGTAAACGATCACCTATAACGCACTTCAGGTGTTGCACTTGCAGAGATGTGCTTGTCGGTCGTATTTAATGTGAGCGAATATCTTACGTCTAAGCCTACAGATTCTAGTACTCACGTTCTTTGCGTCTTCTATAATAAAATAGATAGATGATAATAATCAAGGAGGGTTAGTTTATTACAAAATATGAGCCACCGCGGGATGCTTAGAATATGTGAAACATAGGAACTGTTTTGTACAAAAAATGTGCTTGTTAAAATGGTTTCCTTCATCCACAACACAAGCACACCCAGGATCAAGTTTCTAACGAAATAACTCTCTGGATTTTGCGTGATCCACCACCCTATAAATAGCTTTAGGAAAATTGTCGCTAATTAACGTTCGCAAATACGAAGGCCGACAGAGCCGATCTCACAGGCGACCGATACATGCTCCGTCGCGCTTGTCGCCGATCGCCAGTAAAATCGATAGGGGTTCCTCTGCTAAGGCTGATATCACACTTGTGGAGTCGGATGCTAGTGTTTTAATATTAACAGACTTGACTCACCCGCAGGCCCGCGACATCCATATTTCGCCTTTCCTTTTCTCAAGAAATCGATAGGTTTCATAGGATAGGTTCCTCGGAAACAACTTCGCCGTTAGTAGTTGGCCCGCCAAAGATTTTTAAATCGTCTGTTTGGCCCAAGTGCTAAACAGCCGTGACATAGAGCGAATGACAAGTTCTTTCTATTATATATCTTTCTTCGTGTCGTTTGTAGGTTGCTATCAAATTACTAGCATGGTGATAGATGATATTGTGTAAAGTCTTCTTGTTTCGCTTAGAAAAAGTTCTTGCCGGCTGTTAAATACGTGCAAATTTTCGATGCCTCAGGGGTAGCAACCCAAACATTCGGACTCGTGTGCTGTTTGCTCGTTCCTTCTACTATTTCAAAGCAGCGTTAACTGATGACAAACAATTGAGTCGTGTCGAGACGGTTGATGGATGTAAAACAGCGGAACTATTTTGTACAGAGACTTTCATGCAAGGATAATTCCATTCACCCATCTTCACCATAGTACTAACACAGGGTGTGCTTGAACAATGATACAACATTATACGAATCTGTTTAAAGTCGCTAGTGTGATAACGTCCTTACTTGGCAAGCTGTTGAGAGAATGCTGTAGATCTCACCGCACACCGTATTCCATTTATGATGTTGCTTATAGCATAGCTCTTATTTCGTTACTGCTACAGCTTTAAGATATTAATAAAGTAAAATCAAAGAACTCTTATACTTATTGTTCTTCTCTTTTGTGTTGTGATGACAGTAGGTACTTGTAGTATTGTCTGATGAAATAAATGACTACCTTCTTTATTTTTCTATTTACTTTTAATATACTAATATACCTTTACGGAACACCGTACATTTTATTTTTATTCTTCTGTTTTTTTGTACTTCTGAACTTCAGAATAGAGCGTCAACCACGGTCCCCGGTCGATTTAAACGAGACTACCACCTGCCCTTCTGTTTTGTGTCGTCGTTTTAAGTACAAGCTGTATGAATCCATGGCGTCTCTTTCATTACAGAACTATCGAAACTATGATTTATTATGAATTATGTATCCAAAGTCTACTAGACGTCAGTAGGTAATTCACTATTACGTGAATAGAGTTCATCTTCAACCAATACGGCAAGTGTACGCTGCCTGTTTTTGTTCTTCGTACATATATCATGGAGGTTATAAAATGTTTGGAGAGATAAAATAACAGAGTAAACGGTTTCATAAAATGTATGGTCATAGTCAAAAGCGATGGTCACCTGCGTCATAAGAAATACAAAAGAGGCAGAAGAATTACAGTGCCATAAGAAATACAGAAGAGGCAGAAGAAATACAGTGTCATAAGAAATACAGAAGATGCAGAAGAAACACAGTGGTAAAGTTATAATGCGTAGGTGGATCGAAATATCTTCAGTCAAACATCGAGTTCATAATTTATATGCTGCGCTCTGTATGGAATTTGGAACAAAAAGCCACTATACGATATAGGTATATTATATTGGCGAACACGCAGATTTCATTACTATGACATTTAAGTAGACATTAGCGTTCGTCAAAGGGTATGTAGAAAGAGGGGACGTTTATGCTGACGATACAAATATTCTATCTATGGCAAATATATTATATATTGACACACGATCCATGTTACATTCGTAAATGCAATGTGAGTTTATGTTTTCATGCCTTACATACTCAACTGATCATCATTTACATATTTTTATGCATATAACGTCAAAACAGAAAGAAAAGGTACCTTAAATCTGAAAAAAGGCACTTTTCCCGAAGGATAGAAAAAAAATAATCTCTAGCTAATCTCAGAAACTTTGTTAGAACTGAAAAAATATTTTTGTGTTGGATAGTCCATTTACCGAGAAAGGCTATAAGATGTACAAAGCTGACCTACGCAACTTTGTTTGCGTCATAAAAGAGAGAGTGGTTCAAATTTTCCCCGTTTTTGCAGTATTTTTGGTTAATACTCCGCTCCCATTGGTCGCAGCGTGATGTTATATAGCCTATAGCCTTCCTCAATAAATGGGCTATTGCACACAAAAATATTTTTTCAATTTAACCAGTAGTTCCTGAGTTTAGCGCGTTCAAACAAAACAAACAAATTATCAGCTTTATATAATATAGATATAGCCTTCCTCAATAAATGGGCTATTGAACACAAAAATATTTTTTCAATTTAAACCAGTAGTTCCTGAGTTTAGCGCGTTCAAACAAAACAAACAAATTATCAGCTTTATATAGTATAGATATAAAATGTCGCACATAAAGTTGCAGGCATTTGCTGGTATTGAATAAAGACTCAGCGTATTTACACTCAATATCCGGAATGGTGTACGATCGTGCACGTAGCCGCCGCCCTTGACCGCTGCGTGGACGAGCGAAGGAGGCGCCGAGGTGTGTTGTGTTGTGTGTGTGTCTTGTGTTTGTGTCGTTGGCGGACTTCGGGCCGAGTGGTGTCGGGTTTCTGTTTGTTTGAATATAAATGTGATGACCTAGTATTTTAAATGCGAATTAGTCTGTTTGATTGATTGATGAGAATTAGTCAAAAAGTACAAGTCGTACTGCTAGGTGATCAGGGTATTTCTTTATGCTTTACGTAGCATCGCAACGCATACCGGGTACAGCTAGTATTGTATAAAGACACAGTCGGCTACTCAAAGTATTTACACTCGATATCCGGAATGGTGTACGTCCGTGCACGTAGCCGCCGCCCTTGACCGCTGGACGAGCGAAGGAGGCGCCGAGGTGTGTGTTGTGTGTGTGTGTCTTGTGTTTGTGCGTGGGCGGACTTCGGGCCGAGTGGTGTTGGATTTCTGTTTGTTTGAATATAGAAGTGATGACGTAGTATTTCAAATGCGATAATGAGTTTGTTTAATTCTTACATTTTTACGTCTTACTACTCAACAGTAACTCATCGTGACATTTTTTATATAAACTCTCGATACAGAGAAGGTGCCTTTTATCCATGTAAATACTCTCTCCGAGGGTTAAAAAAAATCTAATTCAGAACCCATGACAAAATTGCGTGTATTTAATCTCGTGAGTTTATATTTGTTTTGTGGTCGCACTCGTTCGAAACGGCTCTGCTGATTTTTTGTTTATTTTTTTTTGTGTCGGTAAATATATTTGGTAGTTATGAGAAGTAGTCAAGAAGTACATCTCATAGGCACTGCTAGGTGATTAGGGTATTTCTTTATGCTTTACGTAGCAGTAGCGGTAGCGGTAGTAGCGGTAGCGTAGTACGTTGCATCATCAAACAAACAAACAATCAGCTTTATATAGTACGAGCTGTACCCGCGGCTCCGCCCGCTACCCCTCCTTTCAGGGGTTGAATTTTTATGGCCTAAAATCTGGCCGGGGTTCTCTTCGATAGATTAGTCAAGTTTGCATCAAAATCCGTTAAGCCATGCCGGGTTCGCAACGCATGCCGGGTACAGCTAGTATTGAATAACAGTCGGCTACTCAGCGTATTTACACTCGATATCCGGAATGGTGTACGTCCGTGCACGTAGCCGCCGCCCTTGACCGCTGCGTGGACGAGCGAAGGAGGCGCCGAGGTGTGTTGTGCGTGTGTTTTGGACGGACTTCGATTCGAGTAGTGTTGGGTTTCTGTTTATTTGGAAATAGAAGTTATGACTTAGTATTTTAAATGCGAATTAGTCTGTATGTTTGTTACGCTTTTTTACGACTTAACTACTTAACAGATCATCGTAACATTTTTTACATACATTCTCGATACAGAAAAGGTGCCTTTTATTCAGAAACCATACTGATCTCGAAGGGTAGAACAATAATTGCAAATTTGGAAAAAGTTGCATTTTTCTATAACACCGTGAGTGAGACGAGACCACACAGTTCTCGATACGATATCATTTATCCAGAAAAAAAATGCTTTTCTCGAGGAAAATAAAAATAATTCCAAATTTGGAAAATGTTAATTAAATATTAGTTAGGATTTGACACTTGCTTTTTATCGCAAAGCCTTTATGCCTGAGACATTAAAAAAATACAATATCTCGAAAGGGTTTCTTATGTTTCTAATAAGCACTTGACTAGTGTCGTTTAATATGGCTTAAATTCTCTATCGATGAGGAAACTCGTGCAGCAGTGGGACAGTAATGAGACAATAATGATGATGACGCTTGTAGCAATATATATTCAATACAATATATTTCTTGCTGATCACGTCTTCCAAACTTTTCCATTCAATTTCCCGCGAAATTGCAGTCAGTAAATCGGCAATGCAATAGATTTTGGTACATGATTTGAATATTTATGTTATTTGCGTTTATGTACTTATTACAATAGTTTTCAACGTTTAAACATATTACTTAGTATTTAGATAATTATAACATGCTAAAGTGTCAATTAGCAAAATATGTATGCACAAAGTAATATACTCTATTGACAAAGTGTTCACTCACTAAACACCATACATAGTTAACAGCCGTCAGAAATACAAACAGATGTACCTACGAACTGGGAAAATACGTGTCTTTGTTCACACATGCATTTTAAAAGACAAGCGAGTGGAATAACGCCAATTCGTTTTGGAAATTATTGCGCCATCAGACATAATTTAAGTTGACATGTTTGAGATAACAAAAGAAATATAATGGGCAGGGATGTACACATTGTCCAGGCGTATCTCATTTCAAATTGTCAATAAAACTTATTGGCAATCACAGCTTTGTGGTCTTTCAAACTTTGGGTCTGAGGATTCCAATCAAAGCAACCTGCGGCAGGTTAGTCTTGTCTGAAAATCCCAGTGTGATTTGATAGACTTCATATACTTGAATACTTTGCCTGTATTCAGGCCTCAAATTGCCTGAGCAATACTTTTTCAAAAAATCTTGCACTGCGAGGAACATTTTAATTTACTAGCTGACCCAGCAAACGTTGATCTGCCTTATAAATTGGAATAGTTTTTGAAGCCGAAAACTGGCTTTTATAGGCTTCTTTTGCTTCCTTGGTTTACATTGTAAATTTAGTAAGGAACCTTAGGTTTTTGGATGTAAAATATATATGTTATACGATAATATAGCTTTCTATCAGTCAAACAATTTTGAAAATTGGTTCAATAGCTTTTGAGTTTATTCAATACTAACAAGCAAACAAATCTTTACTCTTTATCTGTATATCTGTATTAGTTTAGATTTCTGGTGTGCACATACCTTCGAAAAGGTCCGTGTATGACATTCGATTCGGTCATAATTATAACCATCATCATTGATTTCATTGTTGCAGGGAGAAATAATAGAATTTCGTCTCTCTGCCTAACAAAACAACGTTATTTAATTATGTTCGAAGCTTGTTTGTAGCTTTCATTTGGAGGAAAATACCTAAGCGAGCGCGAAGCACCGGTGCGAAAGTAATACAAAGTCACTAGTTCACAGATCCTAATCAAAACTTCTTGCCGTAGGCTTTTGGCTTTCGTAGGCTGGAGCACTATGATATTATCGAATTATGGAGTAAACATTGTCAGGCGTTATTCTCGCACTGAAGAAGTTGTACTTTCCTTACTTAATAGTATTTGATGTATTTATTTCAGTATTTATCATTTTTCTTGCAAAAGTATATCGTGTGTACATAAGTATTCATATACGACTTTTATTCTCACTTTCGTTATTCACGCTCCTTAAGTAAATTTATTAAATGAAACTCACGAACTACTCTCGCTATTTTGAGGGATACGGATTTGAAAAGTCTTGAGTGTTTTAATCAATCCGGAACACGAAAAATATCCCTGAAATGTCATTATCTCCTCATAAGTATTCACCAGGTAATAAATAGTATTTTTTAAATTCGATTTTATAATATTAATTTAGATTTCTATTATGCACATACCTTCGAAGATAGAGGTCCTTGTATGAGATTCGATCCGTACAGAATTATAACCATTATCAATGATTTCATTGCTTCAGGGAGAAATAATAGAATTTCGTCTCTCTGCCTAACAAAACAACGTTATTTAATTATGCTCGAAGCTTGTTTGTAGCTTTCATTTGGAGGAAAATACCTTAGCGAGCGCGAAGCACCGGTGCGAAAGTAATACAAGTCACTAGTCACTAGTTCACAGATCCTAATCAAAACTTCTAGCCGAAGGTTTTGGCTTTCGTAGGCTGGAACACTGATATTATCGAATTATGAAGTAAATATTGTCAGGCGTTATTTTCGCACTGAAAAGTTGTACTTCCCTTATTTAGTAGTATTTGATGTATTTATTTCAGTATTTATCATTTTTCTTGCAAAAGTATATCGTGTGTACATAAGTATGCATATACGACTTTTATTTTCACTTTCGTCATTCAAGCTCCTTAAGTAAATTTATTAAAGGAAACTCACGAACTACTCTCGCTATTTTGAGGAATACGGATTTTCCTAAGTGTTTTAATCAATCCGGAACACCTAACTAACTAACCTTACCTAACTAACCTAACTAACTCCTAATAAGTAATCACCAGGTGGTAGAAATTGTTTAATTTGACCGGGGAGGTACATCTCCGCCCTCATAATCCTTCGTGAAGCAATATTGCGTTTCGGTTTAAAGAGGCGTGGTTGCCGGCTACACTTATACACAAAGCAAACATCTTAGTCCTCTAGGGTACGCAAACGCAACGCATCTATGATCAAACTTAGGTATGACTTAATTGTATTCGGGAATGATTACTAATGTCCATGGGCTGTATTGCTCACTTGCCATCAGGTGGAATGCAGCATGCATTTGCTACCTTTATACGGTAAATAAACAACTTCGCGAGTTTTACATTTAAACTGACGAAATGTAACGAAAAATCGTGTTGCTTAATAATTATATGAAAGAATTTCCGAGTAAATAATTCTGAAACAAGAAATTATACACGTAAGGACCTAGGTATGTAATTAAAGAAAATAGCTTTTCACCGTTTCACCTCTACAAATTTCAATGTACATACCTAGCTCTAATTACACTTTAACACCATAAACGACCTTGAATTACCAAGGATTACACGGCATTACGACGGTTTATAGCACTTGCTCCACGTAACAGAAAACCACAAACAAGGTACCTAGTCGTTCTGTAGCGACGAATGATTTAAAGGAGGTCGCTTCGTTTAAAACTAAGTGTATAACGTGGACATTCTAACATAATTAAACTTATTCATTTTTGTAGTATATTTCGTTTCTGCGGAAGAATAAAAAAAATGAAAAAAACCTGATTGTTTTTAAATAATCAGTTTTTTTTATCTTCTATACATATAATAAAGCTAAAGAGGGTCGAAAGTCTGTACATGGAATATATTAAAAAAAAAGTTAGCTGGGGATA
>DWNR01002259.1:0-13368 GCA_018250455.1 Polygonus leo | reverse complement strand
AATTAAACTTGTTCAGATTTTATTTTATTTTTATTATTCCTTAAGTGTCCGATACTCGGGGACTTCCCCCTAATTTATAGTTGTTAAATAGTTAACTCTAGAATGCTTTTATTCATTATCACAATTATAGTTCTACAGCTGGGCATCGTCTACCTCGCTACCTAAGTGCGAGTTGACAGATTTATCAGACCAATATATTTATATATTTTTTGCCGTGATATTTTGTTAAATTACAATATTATAAATACCTACATCATATACACCATTTTAGAATCAATCAGATCACATTGTGTCATTAAAAGTCGTCGAACAAACCAAAAACATTTATTCATAAATTATCTTGTTAAACAAAACAACATTATTTTTCTTAACTATATCTAAGAATGAACCGCAGATGATAAAGCAAGAAGGTATATTATTGTCTATGCCAGGGGTTCCCAAAGTATGCGCCGCGACGCCCTGGTACGCCGTAATGAGTAAACAGAGGCGCTGTGAGGCGTTCTCTGGAAACTTAACTTGACCTAAGTTTTATTTTTATGTATATCTACCTAGCATCATTGTATTTCGAGTAGCTTGGGCCGTAACACAATACTAACCTGTAAGTGCGTCGTGAACTGAAAAGTTTGGGAACTTCTGGTCTATGCGTATAAATCTAAATTCCAATGTCGCCTTTTTGATGTGACATATACTACAACACTGTAAATAATAATAATTCTACTTCTTATTTGCACTGCCTTTTTAAGATTTATGGAAATATTTCTTCGACAGCAGGCAATCGATAATCGTAGTATGCATAATAATGCACATTTTGTCCATAGTCCCAGTCTCGATGCCAGAAGAATTCTAGTATTCTTTGTTTCTATGGGATGAACATAATATAGGTCGTTTCTTTATTTACATACAGTAAGTTATACAATACAATTAAGTATTTTTCTTGGCAATTACCGTCGCCTACGAAAACTTCTATCACGTGAGGAGTCTCCAATGCATCACCGACTTTAAATTAGAGCTCTTTTCACTTTTCTTTTAGTTTAGTCAATGATTATGAAAGTTTTTATACTTAATGATCTTGTTATCAAGAGTTATAACGGTCGCTCGACATTGCCGGTCCTTTTTAACACACACCCAATTGTAATGCGGTCCCCTGCTATCACTTCGCTTATTGAATCTGTATGTGTCTATCATCATTAAAGGGTTGCCGAAGCGAGTCATTGCGAAAATCGGCTCAGGAAAATCTGTGGAGAAAAATCTAATCAAAATATTTTCATTGATCATATTGACAAATATATGTTTTCAGATTTGTTTTAAGATATAAAGAAATAGAAACAAAAAAATATTCTTACCAAAGATTGAAAATACTCTTTCAGAAATATGTACATTTATTAAAACAACCACAAACTAAAACATTTTAGTAAAAATTAAAATATTTTATCGTTATGCGGTTATTACTCATTAAACATCATTTTTTACATTAACTGTTAAAATATCTATTTGTAAAATAAATATTATAAATTACTACATTGAATATTATTACAATAAATATTTGTGTATACAATATACATATCGATACGTTACTTTTTTTGTAACTGAAGTGTCATGGAGCAAACGAGCATGCAATCCACAAACAAGTGGTCATTACCATTCAGTATCTATGACAAACCTCGACCGGCTATTCGAGTGGTGAGATCTTTGTATAATAAATGCAAATAAAGATTCTGGTTGCACGGTTTCATCAGTAGCTTAATTAATGATTGTGATCACTAAATCGTTTCAAGAACCTGCCATTCTCAGTGATGATAGCGGCAGAACACTTCGTTGTTTGCCTCTTGTCACAAGTCCATCGGACCCGTACGGGGGACCCGTACGCCCTTGCCTTGACGTAGCGATAGGGACCTATAATTATCACTGGATGACCTTGTCTGGATGTCCCAAAATTAAGCTCTGTGACAAATGAACAACCAAAATTAAGTTCTGTGACAAACAAGCAAATATATTTTAATACATACTATTAAATATATCTTTTTATTTCAAGAAAGTTTTGGAAAAGTTTATGGTATAAAAACAAAACAAATACATACCATCATCACCATTACATAAGGTGACTTAATACCCCTTATGTTTTATTTATTCATTTGTCAGTTTATAAATCAATCAAATTTTGTAAGTCTGATTTTTGCAAAATTACAAAATAATACTTCTAACTAGGATATAACAATCGGATTTATGCAATTAATTTTCTTTTTTTCTGTATGTATTCAAAAGTCAGCGGGTGGACGAATAATCGTTTCATACATAAACAAATACAGTATCCTTTATAACTAATACCGAATTGCAAATGCAAATAAATATCCTAATCCTGGTTCTGGTTGCACGTTCTGATCAGTGACTTGGTCACATTATAAGTGGTTGTGATCGCTATATCGTTTCAAGAACTTTCCGTTCTCAGTAGTTATAGCGGCTGGACACCTCGCCTTTTGCTTCTTGTCACAAGTCCATCGGACCCTGTCCCCATAGGTCTTTGCCTTGATATACCGATATGGACCTATAATTATCACTGGTTGACCTCGTTTGGATATCCCAAAATTAAGTTCTGTGACAAATAAACAATCAATATTATGTTTTGTAACAAATAAACAATCAAAATTAAGTTTTGTGACAAATAAACAAACAAAAATAAGGCGATAAATTAACAAATAAATGGAACTGTGTGATAAATGAAAAAACCAAAATTAAGTTCTATGAGAAATATAGACCCAAAAATAATTTTTGTGAGAAATAAGCAATCAAAATTAAGTCCTATGACAAATAAACAACCAAAATTAAGTCCTATGACAAATAAAGAAGCAAAATTAAGTTCTGTGATAAATGAACAACCAAAATCAAGGTATGTGACAAATAAACAAATATATTTTAATACATACTCTTAAATCTCTCTCGGTTATATCGAGGAAGTATTGGAAATATTATGCTATACAAAAATATTTAAACCTTAAAAATTAATAATAAATACATACCATCATCGTCATCAGATAAAAACTTATAATATACTTTATATTAAGAAGTGATTTTATTCGAAGTTTATCAATAAGTTTGCAAAATTACAAAAGATAATTTTGAGTAGAATATAACAATAGGGTTTATGCGACTAAGTAAGCAAGTCATATTAAAACTTGTTATTAAGTCAAGGAAAAACGACTAAACGAATTTCATTATCCAATTGTCAAAATAAAACATCGTAATTTGGCTGCCAAAATGGTTTAATTCTGAAGTCTACACAGACAAAGACGGGATCAAGATCAAGTAGTTGCATACTATAAGTGATTATGGTCACTAAACCTTTTAACCAATTGACCGTCGTATGTCGTTATGGAGGCAGAGCATTTGCATTTCTGTTTCTTATCACAAATCCATCTTATTTTAAGGCCTGTTTCTTGTGCTTTGAGGTAACGGAAAGGACCCGCGATGACTACAGGCTGACCGCGTCTTGAAGTCCCAAATGTGAATTCTGTGACAAATAAAAATTAATGATTAAACTTAAAATTACTCCAAAAAAAATTTCCTCAAATAGAAAAAGGAAAGAGAAACCAAATATAAGTACGAAAGATCAGTGAAGTCATAATACAGAAACCGTAAAAAAAGACAAACTGGTTCACAAAAAATAATTTTATATAATTTTAACAAACGCCTAATAAATAACATGGAATTATTCCTAAAATATTTAATTTAAACAATAGTACAAACAGGACAAACAACAACAAAATTATATGGAATAATACATTAATGTACTTAAGGTAAATACACACACCACATTAAGATAATATATGTACATATGACTCTGTTTAACTTATGGGTGTTATTGTATATAAAATCAATGGTCAGAAACCATTGATTTTCTATTTGTAACAAAACACTTTTCTAATCGACCACATGGCTACTTCAAAAAATAATCTTCATGATATCCTAGCTAATGTAATAATGTTGTAATACATATCTTTAGTACATTATAATTACTAAAAAACGAGACAAAAAACTCAGTTCTCAATAATTTTTTATGTAAATCAAATTATCATAAGAATATCTCGATTTTATTTAGCATTGCCATTGCTCAAATTAATAGCACATGTCAAATTATTAATGAAATTAGTTTATATATTCTACGTCACAAATGTCCATTGCCTAATGTAAAAAAAGGTTTAAATAGGCGACAGTGACCAGATCGAGGCTTTTTGCTTATCGCTAAAGTTATGACAAAAATAGTAAAAAAGAAACATCAATGATGATTATGTACACCATAGCTTCGCAACAACTGTCCTTCGTAAGTCGTGATGGACGCTGGACATCGCCGCATCCTCTTCTGGTCACAAATCCATCTAATCTTCAGACCACTCTTCACGCCTATGAGATACCGGTAGCCGGCTATAAGAGCCACTGGTTTTCCT
Organism: Polygonus leo; assembly: GCA_018250455.1. Taxonomy (NCBI): domain Eukaryota; kingdom Metazoa; phylum Arthropoda; class Insecta; order Lepidoptera; family Hesperiidae; genus Polygonus; species Polygonus leo. The sequence goes on along the minus strand of DWNR01002259.1, from coordinate 8,929 downwards.
CGTATCGACAATCCGAATGTGATCTCTGAAATGAATACATTGAAATAATAAACGGAACAAAATGACGAATAAAAATTAGCCTCTACTTCTTTTTAATATTAAGGCAATTCCCGGCTAGCTTATATAAAGTGTCCTGATACAAAAAAAATATCGCACTCTTAGAATGAAATGGTCACTTTCATTCTAAGGGTGCGATGAGTATATAATATATGCATTGCGTTGATTTTTTATCAAACATTTATCACGAATTTCTATTCGAATGTACTAAATTATTTTAAAAGACACAGAAGAAAAATAGATAACAACTAAGTTCGGAAGATAAAACTCAGACTTTAATAAAAAAACTGGAATCATAAGTTTAGATGTTATTTAACACTTTATATTTTATGGAACCTCTGAATTATAGAAGTCTAAATCGTTCATAATTTTTTGCTGTCAATTTAAATGTAATTCAACAATTGAGATTTAATTCCATCATGTATATAATGAATTATTATAGGACTACTATAGGATGTCGACAGTGTCGAAGTGAAAGTAAACAAAAGCTTCTTATAAATTTATTATTATACAAAAGGGAACTTAAAGATAATACTTAAATAGACAACAGCAGTATAATATTACTGTAACATTCATATGATTCATACTGATAGCACAAACGTTTAAATAACATTTAAGGCACTCATAAGGCTGATTTATACAAGACTTTGAATGTTCATAAATAAATAATCGTGTCTTAACACGTCCAACATCTTCGCTTTGTAAATTGTAATAAATATTCTACCAGTCTTCTCCCTTTATACTATGTAATCAAGCTGTCATGAAATCTTACTACGTCTTACGTCCATAATAAATTATTTTCTGGATGCAATATCCGAAAAATGCCTCTTGATTCCGATGTAGACACCGAAACAAGTTGTGTTTTTTTGTGGTCCACACAGGTCTTTTGTAATGCTCTCAACGAGCTTTTAACGCTTCAACCAAACTCTTACGAATCTTATATACAGTTTTGCAATGGTCCGACCATGTTCTTTTCTGTATATCAATATTAGCAATCAGACTTAGCTAAACAAATATAATTACAGTTGGTCCTTCTCGATATGATTATCACAGCATATGCAGTCACCATTAATTTCTTCCACCAAATCTCAAAGTTTAATGATTGTGTTGACAATTGATCTTCGTGACGTAGTTATCAATAAGACTAACACTAGCTCTGCACCCACAGACCGACCGTTTGATGCAATGCCACCAGGTCCTCTGGCGATAGGTTGAAGTCCTTTTGAATCTGTATCCCCCTATCATTATCACGGGATTGCCCTTTTGTGACATTCCAAATATCACTGTAAATTCCATATTAAATTAATCCACATACATTATTTTTGATAATAATTTAACCTTTAAAATAATATGAATAAGAAATAAAACAATATTCATGGCAATAGATTTAGTAAATAAGTATTTATTTACATTTAATAGACAATATAAATGTACAGCCAAGTAAGTTTGAACACAAATTTCTTTACATCTAAAACTTACAACAAGCAACACTTTACAATAAATGCAAGTTTTTTAATGGCTTTTCTATGAGTGATTGTGTTCATTCTTCGTCTTAACGATGACGTCATCCACGGTGACAACAGAAACTTTGCAACCCTGGGGAGCCTTGTTGCACACCCAGTAGATCTTGGGACCAAGAGAACGCTTGCAGTTGAAACGAAACTCGTCTATCTGGAGAAGAGGCTTGCCTCGCCTCGTTTGCATTATTATCGGTCCTAGATAAAAATAGTTTATTAAATAATAATAATCAATATTTATTTTGCAGACAATCAAAGCATAATTCACAGATTGTTAACTTATTACTAAGTAATTTTGAAATAAAAAACAAATCCAAACTCAAGGATCACGGAAATATATATGCTATATATATTTAGATACTGTACTTATAAATATTTTGTTTCAGAAGATGTAAAAAATAACAGATGGATTTTAGAATGCCAGTGGTTTCGCCAATCATTTACTTTGATGATAAAGCTACAAAGTGTGGAGATGCGGCTATATTGCTATAAACAGCCTTAGCAGCTACAAAAACATCGTTGGCTCCTTTCTTCTATCAAATGGCTGAATCCTATTAGTATCACAAACTTACTAAACCTTTGTCAAAATGGCTAAAATACATAATTCGACATGTCATAATTTATCTGAAAATAAATTCAATAATACGAACGCTGAAACACTAGAGCACAGTGCATTAGGTGTGTATGAAAAAAATACGGTAATTCATAATCAATTAACAGTAGATGGTTATATTATAGGCCATCAACAAAATCAATAATAAATGATGTTGCAACGGTTAACATTGTCTGACACGCAGAGGGTCTCAAATTAGATTCTCGGTCAGACAAATCTGAATGATAAACTTAAATTTAAGTAATGTTAATGATAAGTGCAAATCTCGGGGTCTGGGAATTTATGTCTTAGTTTTGCAGGGAATCACGGTATGCATGACACATGAAACCCACAAAAATCCAACATGTGCCAAAAATATACATACGTACAAACATAGCATTTGATGATTTTGATATCAAAGCGGGTATAACTTTCAATTTCCTATCCCCACCCCCCATTTTTGATGGTCCATATAATTTATATGGCAGAACAACGTTTGCTGATTCAGCTTGTAATTGATAAAAATATTGCGAGAGAAGCTAAATAACTTTATTTGATAAATATTTGTTACAACACAATGTTATAACCTAAATTTACTAACTTAATTACACAAACGACAATAAAACTATCCTTAAAATTACATAAAATAATTATAAACATTTATAATAGACATCAAAAGAAGAAAAGCCCATTCCCTTATACAAAAATTATCAAATAAAAATGTAAGCCTAACTGACGTATTGGCCTCTTTAGGCTGCTACTAGCAATTTTGGATTTTCGAGAGATAACCACACTCCGGCAACTTCTCAGCGACATCGTTATGTCCACGCAGTAGTGCCGCTGCTAAGTCGTCGGATAATCGCTGTCGCTCGAAAGTCGCTAGAAAGTCGCCAATCGCCAGAAATAACGGCTTTAGTAACACACAAGTTACAAAGGAAAAGCGATTCCATTTCAAAGACGATACAGTGGTTATGTGGCCATCCATAAACTCAGTGATTATGGATGGTCTTTTGCTTGACAATCATGTCATCGATGGTGGTGATGGTGGCCCGGCAGCCGGAGCTGACCCGACAACAGACCCAGAGCGCTCTGGGTCCGTTGCTCCTGTTGTTTCTGTTGAAGCGATACTTGCCCACCTGTATGGCTGGTTTCCCGAAACGACTTGTCGTGAATACATGAACTGCAAAAACAGTTACATTTTAGTATTTGTTTCTGGTGTCACTAAGTTTTATTTTCATTAAATTTGTTAAAATTCCATCTGTACTCAATACGTAAATTGGTACTGTTTTCGTACCATTTTCGTACCTACCTTGAATTATCACTTGGTATCTATAAACGTAATCAGATTTACAACGTAGTGTCAAAATGAAATAGGATTTTCAGATTTTTCAGATTGATATTTTAAAACCAATTTAAAAAGTAGAATAAATGATACAAAGTTGTGTGATACATGACAAAACTACAATCAGTACTTTTTATTTTTAGTACAATTTTACAAACATTATGTTTCTCTTTGATTTTGATAACTTGGTTTTCGCACACAATGACCGATGCTCTGCAAGCATTCTCCTGTTTAATATATCTTCTAGAACAAAACCAAGTGGCTTTGGGCCCCCGACTTCGGTTATTCCGGTAATACCGGTACGACCCCATCACTATTATTGGTCTCCCGTATCTTGTTGTTGAGAAAAATGGTACTGAAAATAATTTACTTCATAAAAGTTTCATTCACGTTCTTATACACTTGAAATATTTTAACGTCTTTCAAATAAAAAGGAGGCTATATACGTCTTTATGTATTTTTTGTATATTTCACAAAAATAAAAAAAAATGAAAAGCTGTTAACGTACAACTTTCAAATCGTTTTATTGCTGTAAGTAATCAAACAGATAAATAATTGTTATATTACTGTCAAATTGGTATAAATTGAACAAATACAGATAATAATAAATTAAAATTGCATTTAGAGTATTTTTTAGAAATAATTTATTTATTTGCAATAACTTTTTACATATACAATAAAAAGATGTATTAGTAAGTACTTACAAATCATATATCGGGACGAAATGATTCAAAAAGAAACATTTTAAGAATCAAATAGTCCCTATTAATATTTAATAATGATTATGATCTTTTTTTATTTCTACTACTTGATTGGCGACCACCAACACGGAAGCTCTGCATGGCGGGAAATTGAACCTCCTGGTACAAAACCATGTAACTTTAGGGCCCCTTATGTGGTTGTTTCTACTGAAGCGATAAGGCCCTATCAGAAGCAAAGGTCGACCTCTTCTTGTCGTTGTAAATAAAGGAACTGGAAAATAAATAGACACATAAAAGTACACGCCAATATATATGGTATCACGAATCCAACTCTAGAATTGATCAATTTTCAAATATCTAGGAATCCCTTCTGAACTTCTATCTTCTATCTAATCACAATAGTTAAACACAAACATAGGGAGCCTATATCAATTTAATTATCAGTGAACAAGAATTTACGTCAGACGCTTAAAAAGAAACATCGTGCCGATAAAGATATTAATATCACAAGTATTTTTCACTTTTCCCAAATTGGACCCAAATCCCATTGAAATCAAACAGCAAAATCTCAAAAATACTTTATTCTTAAAAAAATATGAAAATTGAAAATCGGCACTAATTACGTCTAATGGTTGTGTACCTTCTTCATATCCAAAACCTCACTCCCGATAACAACCACAGAGGCCTTACATGGCGGCATGCAGCTCCTGCGGGAACAGAACCACGTGGCTTTGGGGCCCCGGCTTCGGTTATTCCGGTAATACCGGTAGGGTCCCACTTGCAGTACCGCTTGTCCTTTACTCGTTATTAGGAAGGAAGCTGAAACACATACATAAGACTACTCCTTGGACTTCTTGTTTATAATGATTTCTGTCAGTGTCGTCTTTATCATGAACTTTAATAATACTCGTAGTATTTTTTTTTCACATTCTTTTTAAAAGTTAAGTTAGAACTACTTCGCAACAATCCGCGTACACCATGTACTCGTATGATGGTATATATTTTTGAGACATGCAGTATGTACCGCCCTCCCTCCCACAAAGGACGTTTGCACTACAGAAAATCTAAATATATACCAACATACATACTACCATCAACACGTGTTTCGCTTCACGACGTCACAAGTCGAACACGAGTTCGTCGACTGAACGTCTTAAAAATATATACATGACATTACAAAGACATATCATAAAGACATGTCTCAAAAATATATACCATCGTACATGGTGCCCGCGGATTGTTGCGAAGTAGTTCTAACCTAACTTTATAGCATGGATTTCCGCAATGTAACGCCTGGTATTATTAACCTAAGTTTTTTTTTTTAATTAATCTTTCTTGTCATTCGCTATTGCGACCATAGGGTGACCACAGAGCCATGAAGCAAATCATTTTCCAAACATATTGATATTAAAAATAGGCTATACTTTTCAAAAATGAATTTATCTTAAAAGAAATACTAAATTCCTTAACCCTGTTTTAAATCTTACGATAAAATAATAAAGTTATTATTACTTAAGTATTTATTGTTATTACAACTTCTTAATGGTAACTACATAATAATACATGTGAAGTTATTATTTACAAACCTGAGGTTATTATTCTCTTAAAAAAGTTCTATTTAAGTTAATTTAAAATTTGGTATCATTAAAAATTTAAATCTTTCGACATTGGCACCCTAGATATTTACTTAAGACAGCAACAAGACGATAAATAAATTCGCAAAATAACACAATTAAATAAAAAATCGACCAAATGCAAGTTGAGCTCGCGCACGAAGGTTCCGTATAAAGGGAAAAAATATAAAAATATATTTTCCTTTTACTAAACGTTGTAAAGGCAGCAATAGTACGCATTTGTGCCATGTACCATTTACCTATATACAGTTTAAAAGATATAGGCTTGTGACAAATGGACATACTGACGAACATACGAATGCCCAGACGGGTGGATGGTTAGACAGGTGGTAGAACTCATGCAGTTCGTCCGGGGAGGTACCACCTCCACCCTCATATTCCTCCGTGAAGCAATTTTTATGTCGGCTGGGAGAGACGTGGCTGCCGGCTACACTTATGAGGCGAACATCTTAGTCCTCAGGGGTAACAACGCATCTGTGATGAAATGGGCGACAGTGGCCACTTACCATCAGGACTGCATGCTCGTTTGCTACCTTTACACAATAAAAAAGAGTCTCGTTGACACCCTTTGGGTACGGATTATTCAACCAAAACGACAAGCGACGGCAATTTTATTCAAGATCACGAAAGCCAGAGCTGAAAACAATACATGATTCTAATGATTATGCTCATTCTTCTGTTTTATGATCCGGTCCTCCACAACCACGACGGAGGCCTTGCAAGGCGTTGGCTTGTTCTTGTTAGCACAGTACCACGTCGCCTTTATACCTTTACTGCGGTTATTCCGATGGTACTTATAGGAACCGATCACCAACTGCCTGCCTTGTCCGCAGCGTGCGTGTGTGAAATACACTGGAGAACATACAAATATTATTTATTACTAATAAATTTATTAAATAACCAAAAAATAATAAAAGGATTGGAAGGTTGCCAGATGGTGGAAACGGGGATGTACTGATTCCGTCTTCGTAATCCTCCGTGAATGATTTTGGAAAGGCCTGGACGCGCTTCGGTTTAAAACATGTGTGGATGCTGGCTACACTTACACACGAGAAGAACAACTTATTTCTGAGAGATAGCAACGCATCTGGTACAGCAGGTACGATTCAAAGTGCCCGCCGACTATTAAAAAGACTCTCTGGCTACATTTAACCGATAAAAAATGATTGGCTTATTAATGCGAGTACAAGTAACACATTTAAAGTGGAAATACAAAAATGTTGTCGAGAATGAAAAGGTATCCCACGACTTTGTCGAATAATACGAGTTCACAACCTGGAGGATACTTGTTGAGCCTGACGACTCACACTTTCTACAATCAAGTTAACAGCGAACAAAATCAAAATTGACAGGCTTTTTGCGTCACGCATGACTATGCGTCAAAAGTACAAGCGACTGCTTGTGTTAAACCTTATAGTACGAACGAATCGTTTAAAACGAAATTGGTTACAAGTACATCCAAGTAATCCGTCACCTTACAAATAACGGAAGTCTTCGGAATAGGAATTTATTTTATTTGACCCCACGATTCAAAACATGTTATAATTTTTTGATATATTATTAGATATTTTAGGGTATAGGTATAGTGATGTGGAGGGTAAGAGGAGGTAAAGATATCAGTTCATATTCAAGCAAACAGAATCTCAAAAAATAAACAAACCCGAAATCAATGGCAATGCGTGGTAGCAGCAGGTCTGTAATACGGCCCTAGATCGGAGAGTATCGGGTCGGAGAGATGTAAATGTATTATAGTACAAAATTCATGCAGGTGGACCGCAGACTTAACTAGTATTCAATTAACAACGCGATAAATTAAAAAATTATCGTGACACAAAAACAATTTATTTACATTTATATTATCACTTTAAACAACATTTGTAGGCGGTGGAAACTTAGTGGTTCGCATTTTAACACTTGAAGTAGAGGTGCTGTGTTCTTATTATATCATAAATTAAAAGAAATGTCCAATCATTTGTTACGTATGCAACCAATTCACTATCAAAGTAAATTATTTTAAATAATCATATACAAATTGAACAATACAAATTATTATTGATACAAATTAAGTTTTTTTTTTAAATTTTCATTGTAGGTACAAAATACCCTTAACCCCAATTTGAATAATTTGAGACTACGACTACTAAACGAGCGAGCTGAAAACATTTAACGAAATTTATTATTCATTACCTTTTAAACAAATTCAAACGCACAATTCACTTTAACACAATTCTGATTTAAGCCCACTGACATAGAAAGGCGATGAGATCCTCGTATAAGTTTCCAATTTAATTCTAATGGTTATGTTCCTTCCTGAATTCCACAATGTCGTTATTAACAACAATAACAGATGCTTTACATGCAGGTAGACTGCTCCTCCGAGAACAGAACCACGTCGCCTTGGGTCCACTGCTCCTGTTATTCCTGTGGTACCGATACGGCCCGATGACCAGCAAACGCCTACCCTTATTCGATCTTATGAAACAGACACCTAAAATAAAACATTATTCCAATTATGTATTATACAATACACATGTTATAGCAAAAGTGAAAATACTAACGTGTCACAATTGAAACAAGGAAGAATGTGCCCGGTAGGTAAGTGTAATCTCTTTTTGTTTACATGATAAGAAAAAGAATTTTAAATGCTGATCTCTGTGATTCACAAATGTACATAATTATGATGGAAAAGTTACTAAGAAATCATAGATTTTCATACCAGCAGCAAATTCGGAAAAAATAGTTATTTACAAAAATACCTACCTAACAGCAATGGGCACAGATTTCGAACGTAATTTAGTAGAAAATATACAGTTATAAAAAATCGTTGCATTTTTCAAACACCTTATTCTGTAGATGGCCGTGATGAATAGGATCACGGCATAATGTCAATTTTTCTATCTACAATAACCGAACGAACACGAAAAAATAACACTTTCTACACTACAACTTCATAGCCGCATCATAAGAAGATTACACAAACAACCAGACCTAGAACAGAAATCTTAACTCATCTATACATATAATAAAGCTAAAGAGGGTCAAAAGTCTGTACATGGAAGATATTCCAAAAAAAATTGACTGGGGAT